>BRDA01082602.1:2647-21260 GCA_036984385.1 Crenuchus spilurus | reverse complement strand
TAGTGTCAGTGTCACCACTCTACAGACAGTCTTATCAGTGTAGCTGCTGTAGAACAATGTTAGAGCTCCCCCTAGTGTCAGTATCACCACTCTACAGGCAGTCTTATCAGTGTAGCTGCTGTAGAACAATGTTAGAGCTCCCCCTAGAGCTCCCCCTAGTGTCAGTGTCACCACTCTAGTCTTATCAGTGTAGCTGCTGTAGAACAATGTTAGAGCTCCACCTAGTGTCAGTGTCACCACTCTACAGGCAGTCTTATCAGTGTAGCTGCTTTAGAACAATGTTAGAGCTCCACCTAGTGTCAGTGTCACCACTCTACAGGCAGATGAAGGCTTAAATGATAAACCTATCCCTTTGTTAATTTAATTGTTATAAAAAACATGTACGCATTGTCTCCCCTGCACTGTAGATATCAGTCGGCCATTGAACAACCCATAATACTGCACTACAGTTGACTCTACAGAGATGCTCTGAGTGCTACCAAGAAGCACTGATGGTTGCTGTTAGACAGAAGGTCAATGTTGTCCCTCTCTAACCCACTATAAGACCACCCTCAGGCCAAATTCCTGCATCTCCCTCTTTCTCCGTCTGTGAGAATTGGGCTGTCTGTGGAGATGCTGATGTGTAAAGACGGAGGTCTTTGTTCTGTACTCAGTTCATCTAGACCTTGCCTCTCTTTCAGCTGAAGAGAACGCACATTCTTCACACTCTCAGTCCTTCAGCCCAGCATCACAGTGATAATCTGCTAATTAACATCCAAGGGGCCTGGATGAGGTCTCTCAAACCAGCCAGGATGACTCAAAAGATTTCTCAGACACTCAGCAGGCTTTGGACATGCGTGAGATATACCAGCAGTGGTCTCTGCCTTAGGGGGGAGTCCGGAAGAAAGCCTGCTTTGGCCTTAAAACTCTGATTGTCTGTGTTCCTCCCCTTCACAGGTCCAGTGTTCAATGTGTCTGTTCACTCAGACCAGAACAGGGTCTTCCCTGGGGACACGGCCAGAATGGAGTGCATCATGTCTGCGCTGGGGGTCATGCCCAACACAGGCGAGTACAGTAGTGCTTCTCATGAACATTTGATGTGTTCCTTACCACCACGCAGTTTAGGAACATGGAGCAGGTTTAGTGTAGCCTTGAAAAATCTAATTTTTGCATGCATTCAACTCCTGTGCTGTGTTTCTTGGTGATATAAGATCTAACCCAGATAAAGGGGTGATGCATTTGTGCCAGGAAGGAAACGAGCACAAATGCCCCTGGTTCAAGGACAGCCTATTTTTGAGTGCTTTTATAGGCACAAAAGGTGAGAGGTGTTCCATTTCAGCCTAATGTAAATGAGTGATGCATCACACATTATATGAATTAGGGTTCCGATTAAGCGGAGCTCCATAAGAGAGAGTTATCGTAGGTGGGGCCCCATGAAAAAATGCTGGTGTTGACATAATGCAAGTACAGTCAAATAGACATGTACATGTAAAGTACATAAGACTAGTACTTGTGAGGTGCATACAGTGTAAACGGTAAGTACAGATGAGAAGAACTAGCAGCAGATATACATGTAAATATAAATTACATGCAGCTATATTATAAATACCCTAAAAAGTATCATCCATCTTCAATTGGTCATTCAGCCTATTTAAATGAAAGGAGTCACACTGCTGTGATCCTCTAGTCCTTCATTGGTGGATGCTGTTGTCTGGTTGGTGCACTATTTTCACTCCAGCAATGATCCACACGCTAACACACCACCACCACATCAGTGTCACTGAGAATGATCCACCACCAAAATATCTGCTCTTTTTGGGGTCCTGACTATTGAAGAGCAGGGCGAACAAAGTATACAGATGGACTACAGTCTGTAATTGTAGAACTACAAAGTGGTCAGTGGTGCTAATGAGTATAGATCCAATGTGTACCTAATGAAGTGGCCAGTGAGTGTGTATTTATATAATTAACAGCTACTCAAATTTGCCACCAACAGCCAGGGTTTAAAAGACCAAAAATTGGCTGTGCTCTCTCTGGGCGGATAGATGGCGCTCTCACTCTCCCTGTCACTCGCACATTGCAATGTTCTCTGGCTCAGGCATCTAATGATTGGGCCATTCGTTGCTGGAAATCTTGCACTTTTCTCCGAGTGCGTTGACTCCCCAGTGACGGTGTATCAGCAGTAGTTCGAAAGGTGGTGGCTCCCTCAGACACAATGGAGGAAGCCTGTGCTTGACTTCACCCTCCTAGAGTCAGAGAGATTGCAAAAGTGGATAATGGGGAGAATCCTAATGGATGGGATGGGCTAATTGGCTACTACTACATTGGGAAAGGGATCAAATTGGGGGAAAAAAAACAATCTGGATAGTTAACTTAATTGTACATATTCTGCTTGTCCAGTGCATCACTCTGGATTCCTAACATGAACAAGAGTGGTCTTGTGAACGGTGTAGCACAGCTTTATCATTATAGGCATGTTTCAGAATGTTTTGACTTGAAACACGCCCTGTGGCATTTTCTTCCTGCTCTTTGTTCATCCAGCTGGTGTTGTAATGTAGTTATGAAAATTGCTGTCCTTCATTGTTGCAGGTTAGTGTTGAGCGTGCAATGCAATACTCAGGGAATGCTTCTTCCCTTCTTCTGCCCTTTTTTTCCTGCCCGTAGGCATGTAATCTCTCTTGGCATTCAAAGTCAGCACTACCCTTTTCTCTCTTTGTCCTTCAGAGCCTTTACAAGTATATTCTCTTTCTGAATTGAGAGGTAACATTGACCGGTAAATGAGGGCAGTTAAACAATTCAAAAGAAGGTTATAAGCTTTCCGTATGAGAGTGTAAGATCGTGGTACACTGTAATTTTGCCATTTGACTGATACCCATTTGTGGTCACGCCTACGCACACTTATCCATGTACTTATTACACTAATGTTGAACATGAACATCTTTTTCTTTTTCAAAAATGCTTTCACACCTATTAGTGATTTTTGTTGACTGATGTTTCTGGACTAATGCTATTCTAGTGATGTTTACTGTGGCCATTAATTGACTAATATCTCCTAGTAATTAGTGTTTACTGGGGGCTACTAATCTAGTGATTAATAGTAGGGATGCACCGATACCACATTTTTTCAAACCGAGTACAAGTACTTACATTTAAGTACTTGCCGATACCAAGTACCAATAAGAGTACTAATAAATATCAATACTTACAATTAAAATGAAACTGAGCCTGTATGTGTGTCTTATGGCTCCAGTTAGATGTGTTTGTGATCTATTTAATCTAAACACCTAAGATAATGATAACAGATTACACATTTCCCCTTTATACACTGAAACATTCAAAAATGAAACATATCAGATAAACATAATCATCACCGTTAGCGAACTAGCTAGCTACACTATGTTAGCTTACCTTTTTGTAAAGCTCGTGGTGGTGAGAACTGAGGACCTCTTGAGGTTAGTAGTGCTTTTCCCAGTTATTTTACATCCACAAACTTTGCTTTGTTTTGTTTTGTGTGGCAGTGAAAGTGAAATTACTCCATAAATCGCTTCTTCTCTTCCGTCGAAGCTGCAGCTGTGTCAGCTCGTTGTGTTGTTGACTGACTGACTGACTGTGGAGCTTAGCCTGCTTTGAGAAAGTCAGACGTGCTGCAGGTTTATTTTAAAAAGCGGATTACTGGACAAAAACATTATTTTAGTCATTCTGTGACATTTTCGTTTCGTTTTTATTCGTCGACTAAAAGTCTAATACTTTTAGTCATAGTTTTCGTTTTAAAATATTAGTTTTTATTTAGTTTTCGTCTCGTTCATTCACTTGGAAATACCTCCACACCGTGGACATAGCTGCTCCTTCTCTACTACCGGGCTGGTTAAAGTCACGCTGCCGTTAATTGGCTTGTTCAGCTCGGCTGCCGTACGTAGTCGTCGTCTTCTTTTTTTATTTTATTTTTAAATTTTATTTATTTATTTATTTTGTGGCGCAAACTAATACTGTCTGTTAGAAGGAAACGAAGCTCCCATCACGCTGGTATCGGATCCTGTAGTATCGGAGCACTTTTTATGAATACGTGTACAAGTACACGCACGTGGTATCGGACAGATACCCGATGCTGGTATCGGTATCGGTGCATCCCTAATTAAGTGTTTATGGACTAATATCTCCTATTCTAGTGATTTAATAGTGTTTATTGAGGTTGTTTATGGACTAATATCTCCTATTCTAGTGATTAATAGTGTTTATTGAGGTTGTTTATGGACTAATATCTCCTATTCTAGTGATTTAATAGTGTTTATTGAGGTTGTTTATGGACTAATATCTCCTAGTGTATCCCTGATATTCCTATGTCCCATGATGATGTATTCTCAAATCTAAATGTAACCATTACCTAATACTAAGTTCTGCCGGGGTTTCCTGTCTCAGGCATGTGGGCTAAAAGTAAAGCCAGTGTTCTGAAGTGTGACATTGTATGTCTCTTGTGTTTTGTTTAAGCTCAATGCAAAAGTGGCCCTCTTGTTCCAAGGCTAATTTTGGCCTAGTTGTTATTCAGAGTTTAAGAATAAAGGCCATTGTGCTCCCTGAGGCTCTGAAATTATCTCAGGTTCATAGAAAGCCCCTAATGTTCCCTGCAGAGAGTTCTGTGCTTCAGCTGCTCTGCGTTCACTCGCAGTCCATTAGTCGAGCTGTATGGTGTAACAAACAACGGCGCTCACCACACCATTAAAAGCAAACCGTGCAGTAATGTGAAATGCTTTGTTTAATTGTCTTTGAGGCGTCTTGGAAAGTCCTGGTAAGCACGACTCGCTCTGTGGTGCAGGTTTTTACTGGGAATAAGTCTGAGTGTGTTTAATTCTGCCTCTGAGTCATTAATGCAGACTCTGACTCTTAAGTGCTTCTTTCTTTGAGGCCTCGTTTGGTGCTTCCTTGGAGAGAAGAGAAGAGCTCCTTTGCGCACTGCTGGAAGGAAGTCACTGATTTTAGCTGACAGCATTCAAAAAGATCTGACATGCAATTAGCTGTTTCAAATGGGGACCGGTCCAGTTTGCTTGTAAGAGTTGTCGTAAAGTTCTGGAGCCGAGAGGGCTGTAGAGCCTGTCATTCTTGGTCTACTGATGCGAGTGTATATTAGCACAAATGAGCCCGCCTTAGGCCTCGGTCCAGTTCCACTGGCCAGGAACAAGCAGTAAGTCGGTCCTGCTCTTCATCACAGGCATCATCATTATTTAAAGTCATTGATCTCAACTGGACCTTGTTCTGTATTTAGGATGACCAGGAGATTTCTGGAAGTTGCCCGTGGAGACGCCAAACTTCTTCTGGAATTTTCACTTCTTCTTTTGATTCTCACAAAACACTAGAACTAATTCTGTTCTTATCCAACTCTCCTTATCCTCCTTATTCGTTCTTTATCCTCTTCCTCTTTGTCTTTTTGTTTTCTTAATAATCCTTGTTTGTCCTTTCGCTCTTCCTATTCGTCCTTTGTTGTTCATCACTTTCCTCTTTGTTCTTCCTCGTCTTTTTCTTTGGCTTTGACGTCTTTGTCATCGTCTTTGTTTTCGTCTCCTCCTTCTCATTACCATCATATGTCTGTTTTCTACCCCTGAATCTATTCTGTGAAGAGGTTAAGGATCAATCTGCCAAATTTTTGATTAAAACTGTTTGTGCTTGTTGGAACGTGATCATGACTCATCCCAACGCTCCTGACTGTATTAATCATTTTTAGATATTTAATCTGAGCCATTTTAATGTGTGGGCTGAAGGACTGGAAACTGTGTATTAAAAGCATCGCACTTTTTTCTGTTTACATCTACAAACGTTCAAAACTGTTTAGGCACAGAGTGAGTTTAACCTTGAGCTCCGCTCAGGTTTGCTGGCAGGGAAGCAGTTTGTAGAGATTCCTCACATAGCAGTGAGAGTACAGGCAGGGGCCTGCCTCCGTCTCGCCTCAATCCGTCAGTGTTCGCCTCAGAGACAGAATGGGAGGTTGTCTCTCTCAGTATAAAGAAAGTGTATAAAACCACTTCAAAGCAGTGTTTGTTTTTACTTTTCTATGCACTTGTTCAGAGATATTGTGGTCTCACTCTCTCTCACTACTATTAAATTATTAGACAATCTTAATTTGTATGAAAATGTTTTGTTTCTCTCTCAGGAGATGTGCAATATGTCGTTCGCTGGTTCCGGAGTCCAGCTTGGGCCGTGGAGAATGGCGGTTCTGTTCCTCTGATCAGTATGGACCGCTGGGGGGTGGTGAAGAAGAGTGGAGGAAACGAGAGTGCTGAGTGCAGTCTGGAGCGCACAGACACCAACACCTTTGTGCTCAGTGTAAACCGTGTTCAGGACCGGGACGTAGGGGAGTACTACTGCACGGCTAAGATTTGGTACCTCTCACATGCCAGTAATACCTGGAGTGAAGGACAGGAACAAAAATCGAACCCATTCTTTCTGTCCATCAAACTAGCATGTGAGTGTTTCCTACACTTGCTTTGTTCTGAAAGGGAAGTGGTACTGACCTTCTCTATACAGTGCCTATTGACATCATGCTTAGCTTTGTTACTGGTTCCGTTCCCATTTGAGCACCTAATTTTGACCAGTGTAGTGTTTTTCCATCAACGTACATCAGTCATGAGGTTCTCAGAAATCTTTGTTCGTGCCTTGATGCACTTCAACAAATTTGATGGACATGTTGTGAAGAGCAAACTTTTTTGATAGATCCCTGTTCTTTTAATAAAACAGGGTGACCACTCACACCTGATTGTGATCCCTTTGACTGAAAACCTGTCTCTAAATTCACCTTCAAATTAACTGCTAATCCTAGAGGTTCACATACTTTTGCCTCTCGCAAATATCATATTGGATCATTTTCCTCAATAAATGCGTCTCATTTGTTTAACTGGGTTCTCTTTATATACTTTTAGGACTTGTGTGACAATCTGGTCATGTTTTAGATCATATTTATGCAGAAATATTGAAAATTCTAAAGGGTTCACAAACTTTCAAGCACCACTGTATGTTCAACATGATCTACATAAGACTAGTACTGATGTGTGTGTGTGTGTGATAAATAAACAGTAAACGTTAGATCAAGTGTAATCGAGATTAAAGTTTGCCATCAACAGCCGGGGCCCACAGAAAGCAAAAATTGGCAGTGCTCTCTCTGGGCGGGTAGATGGTGCTCTCACTCTCTCCATCACTCGCACATTGCAATGTCCGCTGGCTCAGGTGAGCATGTTGGTACCCCAGTGTATCAAGCGGCAGTTCAAAAAGATGCGGTGGCTGTATCGCATGTTCATGTCTTCAACCTCCTAGAGTCGGGGACAGTGCAAAGTGATGGGGAGAGCCACTAATGGGTTGGGTTAATTGGTGACTACCACATTGGGGGGGTGGATTGGGTAAAAATTGTATATATATATATATATATATATGTATATATGTATATGTGTGTGTGTGTGTGTGTGCTCAGTCAGTAGGAGGATGATCTTATGGTAAACACAGTGATTATGTATTAGTGTGTAAGGGATAAAGTACATATGCATCATGTATGTATGAAATGACCTCCTCTTTTGTGTTTCCAGTGTGGGACTCTCTGAAGATGCCTGTGCTGTACGGCCTCGCTGCAGCAGGTGCTGTCGGCCTGCTCTCGATCCTTCTTGGACTTTTCGCTGCTAACTGCTGCCTGTCCAGGAACCCGATGCACAATCCCCGCAACAAGCTCATGGATCTGGAGATTGACTGAGGGGCACAAACCCTATCCCACTTCCTCCTGCTGATGTGACCACTATTGACCTTCTCCCCCTTCAAGTCAGCCTGACTACTGATGACTTAAATTGTATTGAGCGATGAGTGATGTGAACGTGCCAGTAAGTGATTTCAGGTGGACTAAACTGGCGCGCTTGTAGTATCTCAGGAATAATTCTCTGACAATGACCTCACTCGCTTTAATTACTGCTTTTGACGGTGGAGAGTGACCCGTTTCACGAGGAGTAACGTTCTAGGATGCTGTGCGAACTTGTGCCTCGGGCAGTGTTGCAGTATGTGGGACAATTCCTGCATGAAGGACTCTAGTGCAAGAGCCAAGGACGCAACGGGAGGCAGAAACTTGTGGTATGAACTTATATTCTGACCTCCCCTGGTATGCCCACCCCAGTTCCTGTGCCTGTCATGTCATCGATGGTCCTCCAGTATCTACGCAGTCTTCCTGTCAGTCAGAGATGTGTTCTTGACAGCACTCGGCTCTAGGGGACTGACCCTTCCTTTCCTGCTTTCAAGAGTCCACTGCAAAGTCCAGCTGACCGTGACTGATAGACACACTAAGGCTTGACTGCGCTGTCCCCTGACCCGGCAGGGCTGACCCTCAGAGCACACCGCTCCCTCAGCTCACAGCGCTAGTGCATTGGCTTGGTTGTTTGGGCAGAAGCATTGGCATTATTGTGGAGGTGGATATCGGTTACCAGAGCAGGGCGGTTGGAAAAATTGCGCCCTTGCAGTGTGCAAAGTGGCCTTTTCAAAAGTCCTGATACATGATACTCCTCCACTTAATGTTCTCCCACCCTAATGCTCCTTTCCTTACTTTTCAGAGAATGCACTCTGTGTACATCAGTATTTTTCCATATAAACACAGCTGCACTCTCACTGCCCACAAACTGCTCACGTACACAACTTTTATAGTAGATTCATTATTTTTCTGCTTGGCCTACAGGCATCTCCACAAAACTCTATTAAGCCCAAGTCTGTCCAGTTTATCAGCTTAGTTTATTATCTACTACAAATTGTTTAAGAATCTAGTATCATACAGGGTCAGAAACCAACTCAACCTGTGCCATCTGACCCTCCAGGACCAGAATTCCCCACTTCCATCTTCTACATGAGCATCTCAAAGGACTACACCCTGTTTTTCTGCTTTAAAAACATCTGACCCAACTAATCAGCGAATTAACGAGCCCTTCCTGAGTCAACTTCCTGTGTGATGAAGTGTGGGATGTGCCAAAATGTGCAGGATATACAATGATTTTACAGCCTGTAGTCCATCTGCTTCTGTGTACTTTTTCTTCAATGGTCAGGACCCCCCTCAGACCAGAGTTGTCTCTGCAGTCACACCGCTGTGGTGGTGGTGCGTTAGTGCGTGTTGCACTGGTATGAGTGAATCGGACACTGCTTTAATATTTGACCATCAGTGCTGCCTGCGTGAGTTGTGGATGATACTGAAGTGTTTAAAAACATCAGTTCTGCTGTATCTGATCCACACTAACAGACCACCACCACATCAGTGTCACTGAGAATGATCCTTCAGCTCTGTGGGGGGGTCCTGTGCATTGAAGAACAGGGTGAACACAGTATACAGAGAAAGATGCACTACACTCTGAACATGCACCTGTATGGTCACTGCAGCTAAATGAGTGAAGGTGGTTTTAATGTTATGGCTGTAAGCACACAGTCTTTTCAGTGCTGCATGGTTGGACTTTGTTTTTAAACTTCATTTTAAAATGGCTGTTTTACTGTTTTTTTTTAGTTGTTTTGGGGGATGTTTTGTACATAATTTTGCTCAGTTCAAAGACCTTTTATGCGCTTCCTCTGTCTTTCTTGCCAAGGAAGATCAATGAGGTGTTTTTTAATGATTCCCAACCTTTCCAGCTCACAAAACCAAGAATCCCTTCCAATTGATACCATAATAAAAGTTTTATAAGCACGAGTTGACTCGAGCTCTCTGTGTCCTGAATCTCTGCAAAGCCCCCTGAGAATCACCCCAACGTCGTTGTCTTCAATTATTAATGCTGATTTGTTTTATATGCGTAGCGCTGCAGTCTGACACATTTCTGTGCTCGGTGACGGCTCCGGCTGTCCCTCCATCTCACTACCTTACTGTCACTTTCTCTGCACCTTCATCTTTTCAATTTTCTCCCCCCTCTTCACAGCCTACTTGGAATTCCCTCTTAAGTCCCCCTTTCCCTTCTTTTCATTTATCACATGTTATTCTCTTATCAGTCAAGTCTCACTCTCCTGCTCATCTTTTTCTTTTTCTCATTTTCATTTTATTTTCTCTTTCTCTCAGTCTTTCTTTTGCTGCTGTTTTCAGGGGAGTTGTTCAGTGAACTTGGATTAATTGCAGCAGATTTGATGCCTTTAATGTTCTTGTGCTGAATGAATAGTTCAGTGCAAAAAGGTGTTCATTACACAAGCCATTTTAATGTTGATCAGTGTGGCTTTACAGCTCATGCGCAGTAAGATTGTCAGTAGTAGAGCTGGGTGATATGGCCAAAAAATTATCACAAATGTTTCTATATTGATCAAATCTCGATAATTATCACGATATTACATTTTCTAACACTGTCATAGTTTTAAACATCTTTCTAACAGACTAAATACATGAAATGTTACTATTTAAATTATTAAAATGTTTATTGCCAGAACATAATATTGTAGCATGGACGACAAAAACGTTTACAGTCGTCACTTTATTGTTGAAACTTACAGTGATTGCTGTCGGCCACAGCCACTCCAAAAATAACCACAGGCTACTTAAAGAGCCAAGCTTATATGCTAATGCTAGCTAGCACTCCGGCTGACACACACAGCAGGCCCCCCTCCTCCTCCTCACACAAACGGACGAGCACACAGCGACAGCGACCTCGCGCTCTCTCCCGGCCAATCACACGCTTGTCTTAAACACAACAGTGCATTTTGGCGGCGCTGGTGAGGAGGAGCTAACAAGCAGCATATATTAGACTTCAGAACTCACTGTCAAGCTGCTTAGACATGAAATGGAAATGAATGTTAATGCTTATCGAATTCTAGTGTCCCAGCTTATCATCGTCATCGAGTGAAAACTTACTGTGAAAAAAATATATAATTTTATTGCCCAGCACTAGTCAATAGTAGTGTGGTCAGCTTCTGGACACCTCCATAAAGCTTGTGAGCAGATGGAAGAATGAAGTGCTCTAAAATCTCCTGGTAGGTGTTGACTTTGGACCAACAGCAGCAGCTCAAACCATCACAGAGTGCAGAAACTGCACACTGGACTTCAGACAGCTTGGATTGTGTGTCTCTCAGACTCTAGGAGCTGATTTACAAATGAAATGTAAAAAGAGGACTTTGTACTGAGTAACAGTCCAGTTCTGGTTCTGCTTAGTCCAGGTAAGACACTTCTGATGTTGTCTCTGGTTCAGGAGTGTTGATATTAGGAATGTGGCAGCTGTAGCTCTGAGAGACACACAGTGTTTATACTGTTTATAGTCATTTACTCACCATCACATAATTCTGAGATTCTGGATTTTTGACTTTCATGAGTGATGTCATACTGATTTTAACAAAAAATGGCTTGAAATGTCACTGCATGTAATAAACTATTTCCCTTTTTGAATTCAATTCTGAACATATTTTCAGCAGCACAAAGGCCCTTGTCTGTTAAACAGGTTAAACAGTGTTATCATACATAGTTTCATATCAAGTCTCACTGCATGTCCAGCTGTACTTGAGGAACAACTATTTATTCTGCCTCCATTACAAATGCACACACTCTACAGACCAGTTCAGGAGCGCTTGCTCTGAAAAGACTTGTGTTGAAAATAATAGTGGAAATACAGCTTATGACCAGCATCTAATGTGAAGTTTAGGCCTGGCTGTTCGGGGTAAGCTCTTTTCTTGCTTTCATTGCCTGATGCTCTTTCCACTGCTTCTTAACTCAACCCTGTAAAGCAAAGTGTGTATATATTTGATACATAGTTGAGCTTAAGACCTCATCACTCTTACATTTATTACAATATCGGTGTATAATATAGATTAAGGAGTTAAATAAATGAGAAAATCTGATGTATAAAATTAGATATGTCTGTTGATCCAAGAACTGCATGCACTGAGGTTTCCAAGTTTGAGTAAAAATGTAAATCTATATTGGATTAAAAAATATTTTGTTTACACTATAGTTTGTACTGTGCTATTAACAGTGGATTCTGCATGTATCAAATTTAATACAAAGGAAAACTGTTTAATTACATTTTTAATTGGTCAAATGCCAGTTTCCAGAGTTTTCTCGCAATCATTGTAATGTTCATACCTTCACTGCAGCTTTGTCCTGTTTTTAACACGAACACGAGCTCAACTGTAAGGTCTGTTGTGTTTAGCAGAGGAAGTACATTTCTGGCTATTTGCCTTGTAAATGAACAGCATGCTTTCACAGTGGCCTTCAGAGTGACTGCATAATGAATGTTGGGCATAATAATCCAAAAATAGATGACGATGAAGGGTTGCACACGTACAGTTCATGAGCAGGCACCCAAGCATTAGAATATAAAATGTAAAGGCTTATAGAAACAAGTAATGGGACACCTGCTCATTGTTTCTAAGGCAATCCGTGATGTTCAAACGAGTTTATCCTGCTTTTGTTGGAGGAACTGTTTCTGTTGTCCAGGGAAAGACTGTCTACTAAATGTTTGAGCATTGCTGTGAGGATTTAATTGAATTCAACCACAAAAGTAAGGTCAGGATATTTGATGATCACCGCCCTACCTCACCTCCAACTCGCCCCAAAAGAACATGAAGCACAGCATCACCGCTCAATGCTGGTGGGGTGTTATCCCACTTGGCATGATGTCAATAGGTTCATGTTGGTCTTATTCTATTGACAGTACTTCTCTACAGGGACTAGGCAAGCTGTGTGTGCATTTGAACATCCCTGCCAGCAATGGGTGTAATAAATAAAAAAGCCAAATGCATACATGAGGTGGTGTCCATAAACATTTGGACATATAATGTACCTCTGTATGTCTTTGATGTGTAACTGGCGCTGGTCGTGTGCACTGAATGTTGAACTCAAGGGCATGGCATGAGAAGGAGGGGGTCAGGAATGCTGCAGCAACCTGGCAACCCTCCACTGTCACAATAGCAACCATGTAAACACATGATATGCAATGGCAGGAGGAGGGCAAGTGCAGAATGGGTGTCACTCTGTCCTGTCTTGTTGCACTCACGAGTCCTATAATAGAAAAATGCAGTTCATTCACTGGCCACTTTGTTAGGTACACAGAGCTTGTACCACTTTGCACGGACTGTAGTCCATCTGTTACTTTGTATGATTTGTTCACCCTGTTCTTCAATGATCAGGACTACAGTGACGTGGTGGTGGTGAGACAGCAGAGCTGTCCACTTTATTAGAAACACATACCATGTTGATCCACCTCATTTGTTGCTTGTTTGTTGGTCCTCTGGTCCTGATGCTGTTGGCTGGCTAGTGCAGTATTTTCATCACTGAGGTGTTTACAAACATCAGCAGCTTTGACACACTAACACACCACCACCACATTAGTGTCAGTGGTCCACCACCCAAATAATAGCTGCTGTCGGGGTCCTGATCATTGCAGAACTGGGTGAAATAGATGCACTACAGTCTGTAAAAAGTGCACATGTAGGGGCAGTGGGAGCTAAAAACGGACAATGAGTGTAGATACAAGGTCTGTGTACCCAATGAAGTGGCCAATGAGTGTATCTGCCTAGTGCCATTATCGTATTCATTCTGCTTCAGCCCCCAAAAGCTGTGAATTATTTCTCCATTTCGATCCCTGCAAACTAAACACTTGATGCAAGATTGCTATGAACTGCAGTGTCCTCAGTCATCCACTAGAGGGCACCATCAGGCTACATTTTCTGGCTTGGAAATAAAGGAATAACAAAATAAGCACTGCAATGTGAAAGTGTTGGGAGCTGGAGCAGTGTTAGGTGAGACTGGTTTAGGTCTCAGGCCAAAACTGGCTGTCCTGCTGTCTAGCCTGGTGGTGATCATAGTGTGATATGATTTGACTTTGGCTGCCTCATTTGATAACCTCGCCTTCCTGCCTTCTTGTTTCCTGCAAAAACTACTATACCATCACAATATACAGCCTCTGTTTGGTTTACAGCCTACAGAGCATGAGCGTGCCTGTGGTTGTGATGTTTTCACAAAGCTCCTGAGCAAGTTAACCCCACAGTTTCAGAAATTCCACATAAACCCATGAACACGCCAGTTCATTAGTTCATGTTTCTGCTCTGTTCCCTGATGACATGATGGATTGCTGTGGAAATAATAGAGTTAAACCACAACAACATAGTTTGAGTCTTTTCCTTCGGGTTCAATAAAGTAATGTTTTTGGTGACGCAGCACATTATTGGGAATTTTCTGTGTTTTTAGCTTTTCTCCAGGCTGTTTAAGAAGAGCCAGGCCATTGTGGTCCCAGCCTGAAAAGGCTGATGCTGCAGTCTGTCTTTATTCGAGATGCTGGTCAACTAGTGGATCGAATAGCTGCAGACAGTCAGGCGCCTTCAAACCTCTGTTTCTCAGCAAGCTGCTTTGCATGACTGGCCTCAGGAATCAGAAACAAGAGCGATCTTTGCGTTTGAGTGAGTTTCAAACCTCTCGACTTCAGCCATGGTTTAGTGTCAGTGTTTTGAGCTTTGATGGAACTGATCTTTTCATTAAACGCATTTCTAGATAAGATCAGATTGACATTTGCACCCTGATGGCAGGTTTGATTGGATTTCTAAGAGATTAACTGTTTATTTGTTTGGTTTAAGGTCATCACGCTTTGGGCAGGTATTGAATGTATGAATGTAAATATGAACATATTCAATTCTTGATTATATCAAATGTTTCTATACATCTGAAAATGCTTATTGGGCAATTTTTTTGGGCCCAGTTTTCCCACCCAGTGTGTAGTGGTAGCCAATAAACCCACCCAGCACTTGTAATGTTCCTGACTCTAGAAGGGTGAAGAAGCACAAGCCTCCTGTGATGCATATGATGTCAGGCTTCGCCTCTTTCCTAACTGCTGCTGATACATTACTGTGCAGCCTAACAGACTCATAGGAAAGCACAGCTCTGGTACATCAGCTAACAGACACCTGAGCCATGCGACATTGAATGGTAGTAGTGATGAGGCGAGAGCACTGCCAGTTTTACTTTCTCATACCCCGGCTGTCGATGGCAGCCACTGTGACTGGGATTCAAACTCATGATCCTTTGATCATAGTGTCAGTACCTTAGTCCGCTGAGCCACTCTGGGCTTCAATATACCAGTTTTAAACATTAAACAAGCAGCAAACAACCCATTTTATTAAGATGTAGTGGAGTAAAAGTGTCCTGAGCAGAGAATAAAGTGTTTCATAGCTGGTCCGGTTTCGTGTGAATGTTGGTGCTAACTTCTGGAATCTTTGGATTGCCTTATGTTTGAAACAGAAGGAGGGAGGCGTGGCTCGTTACGAAGCATTTGTTTTGGTCTGAGATGCTGGTGCTAATACAACGGGCATATACAGAACTTTCAAGAAGTACAGTACACAAAACACAAGTGTGTACAGAAGTACAGATGACTTGAACTAGAATCTATGGCCTGATGAGAAAAGCACATTGGCAAACATGAACAAGAAGGATGGTTCTACAGAAAAGAGCCCCCTCTGAAATACTAATCATGGTGGAGGGTCTGTAATATTGAGGGCTGTTCTTCCTGTTTGGATAAATGGAATCATAGACTCCTCGGCCAGGAGATGTTAAAAGAAATGCTTCTGCCAAAAAGTTAAAACTGAGTCGTAGTTGGATCTTACAGCAGGACACTGGTCCAAAATATCCATTCCAATCCACACAAAAATTGTTAATTGAGCTCAAGCATTTGATTGGGGCATCCATGTCCTCTGGCCTGAACTCCATTGGAGTGAGAAGCTGAAGAGATTTAAAAATAGATGACCTATGGATGGAAGATCTACAGAGATTCTGTAATGAAGTCTGCTTTCAGATTTACTTGCTCTTTATTCCCCAATGTCATCAAGAATTGAGAGAAGAGACTCATTGCTAACCCACAACTAGTCTCCGGGGTGTGTACTCACTGCTGCTAGTCTCTCTCTGTGTGTGTGTGTGTGTGTGTGTGTGTGTGTGTGTGTGTATACAGATGCAGAGGGGTGTTTCCCTACAGGGGTCAACAAAAAGTACATCTTACTCTTCATTCTGTTATTTTGTGTATGTGTTAAAACATACTGGGGTTGTGTCACACGGCTGGATTTCTCTGTTTAACTTCTCAGGTAACTTAAAGCCAAAGTCAAACCTGAACAATGGGAAAACAGCAGCAGGGCATTACAATGTTATGACAACTTATTGTTTTGGCGCCTTTGAAGTTGAAATCTAATGCGTCAGAAAAGTGTGACTGGCTAAAGTGAAACAATAAATACATCCATTTCAGCTGCACTTTGTCATTCTGCCAATACAGGGATTTACAGTATAACATAAAATCACTTCTCTTGTGCAAAAACAATACATGTCGTGGTATTGTAAGACACTTTTTTTAATGCAGAGACTGTACATCAATAGTAACTCATTAGAATGAACATGTATAGTTTTAATGTACAGACAGTGTGTTAGATGCTGTTGGGAGCCACTCAATGCTCTTCACTGTCAGTTCCTGAGATGCTGCCTCCACCATGCTTCACAGGTGCCCTAATATCATGGACATCAGTCACATCACATCCATTACCCATGATGGTTTTACACTCTGACACAACTGACTGGTGTGCTCACTTGTTTATACACTCAGCAAGTCATATGTATGAGTTCATTACAAACAGAGGTATAATATACTGATATGATCATGTACACTTTATACAAGTTCTGATGTTCTTTGGCCATTTCCATATATCACACACCACTATACTGAGTCAGCAAAGCAATACTGCTGTGGCAATAATGTACAATCCTCATCAAATAAGTCATGTGTGAAAAGTAATGAAACTGTGTCTGCAGCAAAAACCACTAGATGGCAGAATTTGCAGCCTTTTCCAGATCAGTGTTTGCTCATCGCACCTGCAGGCTTCTAATAAAAATGGTTTCAGCCACTGAAATGTTAAGTGTTAATGTTTTACATTAGATTACAGCCACTTTACTGTTTAACCTGTACACTGAACATACAGCTCTGGAAAAAGGTGATAAATTTCCCTGCTTTTACTGTTTATAGGTCTGTCTGAGTAAATTAACATTAGTTTTATTCTATAAACTACAGCTGTATTCAGATTCGATTAGTTTATCAGATAATGTCTGCGTTTTAACATTTTAAACCAGTTTAAAAGAGTTTCTGAGGGCTTATCAGAGCTCTAGGTCAAGGAGAACTGCTACTTGTTCTGGTTGTGGCACTAGAGGGCGCTGCTGAGGTCGTCCAAAATGAATGGACTCCGACGGCGTTTTAGGTAGTGATGGGAAGTTCGGCTCTCTTAAGAGAGCCGGCTCTTTATGCTCGGCTCCCAAAGAAGAGCCGGCTCTTTTCGCTCCCAAACGGCTCTTTGCTTGTTATCATTTGTAGCCTCGTATTTAAATCTAAATAAGCAAAAATAAATGGTTTGTGTGCTGAGAAACCCTTTTGCCTTCAGTCTTTTTATGATGAACTTTATAATTGCTTCATTTTGTGCATTTAGTTCTGTTAAAAATATTCTTTTAACTTTTTTTTACCCCTTCTCAGTGTAGTAGTAGCCAATTAACCCATCCCCTCCGTTAGGCCATCACTTTGCAATGTCTCTGACTCTAGGAGGGTGCAGACAAGCACAAGCCTCCTCCGTTGCGTGTGATGCAGCCACCACTTCTTTTTGAACCACCGCTGATACACCATCACTGGAGAGCCTAACGCGCTTGGAGGAAGGCAAACAGGGTCCCCAGCTCCGATTGGACCAATCAGTAGATGCCTGAGCAAGCGGACATTGAAATGTGAAAGTGATAAGGAGAGTGAGAGCGCCATCTACCCGCCCAGAGAGAGCACGACCAATTTTTGATTTCTTGGGCCCCGGCTGTTGATGGCAAACAGCATGACCTGGATTCGAACTCGTGATCTTCTGGTCATAGTGGTGGCGTCTTTGCCCGCTGAGCCACTCAGGGCCTTATTTAACATTTTTAAATAAACTTTTAATGGAACTCAGGAAAAACAAACACACACTGCAAACAAATCTACAATTTTAACAGCAGAACCAAACTCTTCATGTTGAAACTCTACATAAACCTTTAGTGCTGATTGGCATTCAAGAGAATCAGAGGCCTCAGTTTGGATGGGCTGATGCGATTCCTTCTGTCTGTTCTGCCCCTTTCCTCAGGTTTGTTATCAGAGCTAATGAGAAACTGGGAGCCGGCTCTCTTTCAATATGAGTCGGCTCTTTTGATTCACTACCACGCATCAGCTCTTAGAGCCGGCTCTTTTGCGAACGACACATCACAAGTTTTAGTGCAAAATTGTAATTTCTAGATCAGGAATCTGCTTAATACGCGCGAATGCACCGATTTTCATAAAACAGAGGTAAATAAAACAAATCAGCACTGCTACCATGTTTTAAAAGTCTTTAAACACAACTTTTAAGATGTTAAAACAGGCTTGGCTCTGCAGTCATTGAAAAACCGTTTACTAACTAATTAGCACTCATTAGCCGAAATGCTAACGTTTTAGTAAAAAAAAAAAGAAATGTAAAATTATTAAAATCTTTCTAATGTTTATATATTGTTATATATACTTTTAGTATTTACGATAAAAAGGTCAGGTCAAAACAGGTGATTTTGCAATCGTAAAGCCGATTACTCACGATTAATCAATCATTTGCCAAAAAGTTACTGACGTCTCGGTTCGGACAAAATTGTAGAATTTTCAACACAAATTTCTGAAAATTTTGT
>BRDA01082601.1:0-12316 GCA_036984385.1 Crenuchus spilurus | reverse complement strand
CGCTCGGATTACTGTTAGTATATCAATATATAGTAACGCACCGCTTTTAATGACCAGTAACCTCAACGGCGTTATAACGACAGGAAAAGTAATTATTTTATCCCGTTACTGACAAAATGACGTCGTTACGTAACGCCGTTATTTTTAACGCCGTTATCCCAACACTGTTAATAACTAAACTAAATTTTGAGAAAATGACATCATAGACCACAAAATTAGCCTTTTTTTCACAAAACAGAACACTTGTCAAATGCGATGACGATCCTAAATTTAAGTGGGTTGTACCTTAAATGTAAGTTCTGAAAATGGCACGTAGACATTGACATTTTGGATTCTTGTAGCCACTTGAGGTCAAAGCTGAACTAATGAACTATTTTACTGGGTTTAATGAGCTGTGTCTCAATGAAACGTGATGCTACATCAGAGCTACCAGACTTCCTTTAGTAAAATAAAAAATAAAAAAATAATAATAATAATAATAATAAAATAAAAAATAAATAAATAAATAAAAATAAAAATAAAAATAATAAAATAAATAAAATAAATAAAATAAAATTAATTAATTAATTAATTAATTAATAAAATATATAAATAAAAAAAGTAATACAATTTTTTTTTTAAAGACTTCCTCTAATACTGGAGCTACGAGATCTTCACCCACAGATAATGATTCTTTTCTGGACAAATGGAGTAACTCTAGACCAGGGCAATTTCCCCCCACAGACTGGGAAATGTTGTGTACTGTTGTATTGATTGTACTTGTATTTTGTTGATTTGTAAGGTGTTTTTGAAAGACGCTGTATAAATTAAATTGTGGTGAAGATACTGTTGGAAGGGTTCAAGACTGCAATCATAATATATATCTTTACTCCACAAGACCATATAACACACGTTTATACATTTTAACAAGTTTTATGAACAACTACTGTTAAATTTAGTGACTTTTAAAATCTGTCAAGTCTGGGAGACTAGCTCCATGAATTTGGTATGGCCTAAGTTCAGACAGACCATCTAATTCTTGCCAAAGACCCCGTGAATGAAAATGCAATTCCTGATGTAAATTAGATAATGAACTGTATACGTACTGTATGTAATTAGTCAGGAATAATGTATCCCGTCTGGTTTACACTATGACTAGAGGATTGCGAGTTCTAATTGAATGTGGATTAGAATGACTATCACAACTGTAAGCTCTGAGGGTTAAATAGAAGTGGGTTTTAGAGCAGAAACAACAGTAAGGTGTGGGGTACTCTGACGAGAGTAATTCCAGCAGGATGGGGGAAGCACTGCTGAAGAAATGATGATGAAATGATGAAATGATTCAGCCGGCTGTGATGTGTGAGCAGAGACTCCTGAAGGATTTCACAGTCTGTAAAGCCGGGTTTCCTCAGTTCTGCCGTTCAGCACCTCAGAAACAGGTGTTTCACCTGCTCTAACACACCTGACTTCACTCATTAGCTGATTAACAAGAAGTTGAAGTGAAAGATGCTTAAAAGAAGTAAAGCTGAACCTCTTTCTCCAAATGTAGACATGTTAACATCTCTACACTGGAGCCTTTGTCTCAGTCCGTGTTGAGATTACTATTGCAGTCATTTCTGATCCAGGTGACCATATGGATGGTGTTTCTCCAGAACCTCCTGTCTTCTGTTTGGACCTTCAGGTTTAATGGTTCATCTTGTTGCTGGTCTTCTTCCTCTTTTACCTTCACCTGTTTCAGCATAATTTTCTTCTCAAGTGAGCTGGTTCTTCTTCTAATAAGAGATCAGTTTGGTTATCTGGGCTTCTAGTGAAACTTTGATTTGGTTCTGCTGGATTCATTTGTGTTAATGATTGATCCAAGTGGACAAAATCTGTCCACCACTTCAACATTTTCTCCATCAGTGGTAAAGTTAGTGGTCTTTACTCTTGTCTTGACTGTAGTCTTCTTCATTTTTAACTGAAGTCCCATTTATGTGCACTATTTAATCTCAATAGACTTGATTATACTTATTATGACCACTTATATATTAGTGTAAATAACCACACTTGGTTTGGAATGTTCACTCAATGGTGATCTGACACTTGCCTCATTGCTCCTGTGTTCAATATAGAAGTTAACTGGTCCACTGTAGTGTGTCAATTACTCTGTACCACTTGCTGGAGTCATTGTTCCCCTCTGGCATCAATGGCCCATGCCCACTGTTGGCTTGCAAATGGCACTTCTTATGTCTTTTATTCAACAATGGTTTTCTTCTGCCACTCTTCCAACGTTTACAACATAAATGTCTACAACGTTTGCAGTTGTAGAATACTTTTGGGATGATGGACTGAACAGTGCTCCTTGGGATGCTCAAAGCTTGGGATATGTTTTTATAACCTAACCCTGCTTTAAACGTGTCCACAACTTTATCTCTGACCTGTCTGGTGAGCTCCTTGGTCTTCATGATGCTGTTTGTTCACTAGTGTTTTCTAACAAACCACTGAGGCCTTCACAGAACAGGTGTATTTATACTGAGACTAAACTACACACAGCTGGACTTCTGTGACTTCTGAAGGTAATTGATTGCACTGGATTTTTTTTAGAGGTATCAGAGTACAGGAGGTTGAATACTTTTGCACTTCACACTTTTAAGATTTTTATTTGATTAAAATTTTGAAAACCATGTGTCATTTTCATTCCACTTCACAATTATGTGGTACGTTGTGTTGTTCTATCATTTAAAATCTCAATAAAATACATTTAAGTTTGTGGTTGTAAGGTGACAAAATGGGAAAAAGTTCAAGGGGTGTATAAACTTTTGCAAGCCACTGTATCTTGTTAGGTGGCTCTCAATGTCTCAAAGTTCATTCAGAGTACACCTTCATAACAGCAGCTCTAGAACATCCCAGAGTTAGTGTTTTCTAAGATACTACCACCAGCATTCTTCACTTGGTACCGTATTATCATGCAATTTTAACATCATTCACCGGTCCTTTGTCTATGATGATGGTTTTACTCTCTGCTACATCTGACTGGTGTGCTCACTTATTTATACATGCAGTAAACCCTGTCACATGACATCTGTGACACCCCGGGCCAAGTTTATTCCAAACCAGGGATGGTCATAATATTTTAATATGACTGTGAATTATTAGTAACTGTATATATTTGACTTGTACATCATGAAGAATCCTTCACAGAAGAAAACATAACTAGAAATACTACCATTTTGAATGCTAATGCTAAAAACTAATAGATACTCAACACTCCCATTGGGGTTCTTCAACATCCCAAAATGGTTAGAACCCTTTACAGAGCCTCCTAGAACCCTTCTGCAAAGGGAAAACCAAGAACTGAAGCAGAGACCACACTGATGTATTTAGACTTTAAAACTATTAACAGTCCATTCAGCAACCAATTCATATGGAAGGTTTCTTGAGGTATCTACCATTTTTAAGTTCATTGGGTTCTCCGTGGGATATTTCAGGCTCCTTTAGTGTAGTCAACTGCTTATGCACACTTTCTGGCACTGAAGCATGGTCGAAATGATCAAATCTTTATGTTTAATTACATCAGTTTACAGCGCAACAAAAAATATTTCACCCTCACCGGCCATAACTCATAACTCATTCACAATGTTTAATTCATGCTTTAAAATGAAATGAATCCATCAGTGAATGCAATGAGTGTCACCCAACTGAAATAACTCTTTATTACTGCTTAAACCAAGCCTGTCAGCATGCTAAAGATGCTGAAGTTTTCTCATTTCTCATCACTGCACTCTACATTCTCAAATGAGCATTTTGATAAATATATATTGATATGTCAGAGTAATACAGTTTACACTACCATCCATTCTAAGCTCTTTCTCATTCAGCATTAGACATGTATATTCAGGACTCAATAAGCAGATGATGTAGAGTTTCTCATGAGTTAAAGACCTGAGAAACACGGCAATGAATCTCATCATTCTACAAAGAAGAGGTTCCTGGAAGATATTTTAGTTCATCTTTATAACAGACTTTTAAACAACTAAAATACTTGACAACCCTTTTTTTGATAGGTAAAAGGTTAAAAGGTTCTAAAAAATACAAACATGTAAGGTACCGCCCTTAGGGATTGGCTCCTTTACACTGATTCATTAATGCCAGTCATCAGCTGTGATTGCCTGTAGCTGGGACTGGTTGTTCACTATCTCTGTGTGGATGTTTGTCTTGTACTACAGACTCCTTTTGCCTAATTTGTTAGTGCCAGTCATCAGCTGTGATAGCCTGTAGCTGAGACTGGTTGTTCACTATCTCTGTGTGGATGTTTGTCTTGTAGTACAGACTCCTTTTGCCTAATTCGTTAGTGCCAGTCATCAGTTGTGACACGGCTTTCAAAAAGGGGTCTGATGTGGAGTCACTGACTATGCCTGCGCAGGTCTGACTTTTGCCAATATTTGGTAACTTTTTCCAAGGACTTAGCCTGGATTGTGGCAGGGTTTCTGCCCCAGGAGCTGATCTGGTCCAACAAGTGTGGCTGTAAATTCTTCTTAAATATCTTTCATGAAAATGTAGTTTTTCAGTGTGAATGTACAGCTGAGTGGATTAGATACAGAAGCATGTGTAGCAAACACAGGAAGTTTAAGTGAGGAGACCCATTTTAACAGCTGAGTCCACCACACACACACACACACACACACACACACACACACACACATAGATTTTTATTGTTCTAGCTTGGCTCTGACCTGAGGGCATCTATGGGGATTCTTCCTGTCACTCAAAACTGGTAACAAATAAAGAAATAAAAGTAAAAGACGCCAAAAGTCAGCAAATTCATTCTGCTGACCAGTCAGACCCTCCTCTTCCAGCATGATGAGTAACCATCTGCTGTTCTCCACCTCACACACACACACACACACACTGTTGGGCTGCACTAGACCCACACAATCAGGATCACATATTTCTGCTTATTAATGATGCGCATATAATTGTAGACAGACATACAGAGAGATAAAGAGACAGATGGATGGATAGACAGACAGAGACAGAGAGAGAGAAACAGACTGATAGACAGACAGAGAGATGGACAGAATAAACAGATAAACAGAAAGGCAGATAGACCAAGAGATAATGAATGGATGGATGTACAGATAGTCAGACAGACAGACAAACAGACAGACAGTCTAATGAAATAAATAAAGCATCTAATAACAGCTCTTAAGTCTGTATTATTAAATAATTAAGTAATGTCTGAATGATAAAATTAGGCTGTTTATCAGTGACTGACAGTAACAAACTAAACTCAGATGAAGAACGTGATGATGATCCTCATGTTTAACATTCAGTATTTTATTTATTGAGCCAGTAAGAACCAATAAGAACCAGTAAGAACCCCTAAGAACCAATAAGAACCAGTAAGAACCAATAAGAACCAGTAAGAGCCACACTTAACCTCTTATAGAAAGTTAACCAATAAGCAAAGCAAACTGTGAACTTGTTCTTCTGGTATAAGAGTGTGGAATACAAGCGTGGAACCAGTGGTGGTTCTGAGGATTTGCTCTAAAGTCTGATAGAAGGTTCTTCAGACTGTTTTCATTCATTTAATTAAGTTAATGCAATATAAAGTATTTAATGAGCGTTATTGTAAATTGCGTCCTGTAAAAGTGTAAATTATGAATTATGTGTGTGTGTGTGTGTGTGTGTTGATTTTTACAGCAGATATAATAGTGAAGTGAATCTAGAGACAGAGGGATTACACGGTCTTTTTTATTCTTTGATTTTTCGTTTCCAGAAAAACAACCTCAGTGATGAGCTGTGAGGAGGAGCTTTGTTGAGCTGTATGGAGGAGTGCAGGGCTGACATATGCAGGTGGTGTTTGAGAGGTGCAGCGTTTGAGAGAGACGTACAGGCTCTGGACTCCGAGGTCTAAATTATACTTTAATGGAGGACAATAAGGGTATCATGACATTCAAATACTCAAATAATTACAGACAGACAGACAGAGAGACAGACACATAAATAGACATACATGCATGCAGATGGTCAGCCAGAGACAGACAGACAGACAGATCGATAAACAGACAGACAGAGAGACAGACAGATAGATGCTACTGTTAGTTTTATTTTAATAGACAGTTAAAACAGAGATATGACCACTTAAACTTGATATAAAAGATTTTTAGGCGGGAGGGAGGGGAGAGATGCCCTGAGAGGAAGCCACACAATGCTGCAGCACTGCCCCCCAGTGGACAAGAGTGATGATTGAAACAATAGGATTGTGTGGCTGCTGGTAGACAGAGAGAGGAGTGGGCCCTATTTACATCTTATCTTGTGTATGATTCTAATAATAATGGTAATTAATATTTTACATTATAGAAAGGTTGTAGGTCCAGGGGTGCACTGACATTGGGATTTATAGTGAACTGAGATGCTGGGGCTGTCATACCGCTGCTCACGCAATCATTCAGGTTTGTTGACGGTGAGCAGAGGGATGCCAGTGTCTCGGGGAGCTCCCATGCCTCTTTACCTTCTGGCTCTCTCCTTTTAGTGATTGCCCATCGGTCCGGTCCAAGGCTGATGGAAGACTGATTATTATTCTCTGCATGATGCTTCCCTGGATCAGCTGCCCACCAACAACCAACTACTGTGACCTGTTATCATTGCTACAACTGTCATCATCATTCCTGTCTCACTACTGTCACCATATCAGCTCACCTGAACTTTACAACAAGATCATATGATTATGATTTATCACAAACTTAGAATTAGCAGACCAGAGGAGGATGGGTCCCCCATGTGAGTCTGGTTCCTCCCAAGGTTTCTTCCTCCAGCTCTGAGGGAGTGAGTTTTCCCTTGCCACTGTCGCCGTTGGCTTGCTCAACGGGGATTAGGGATTAATTATTTGATTTTTGTTATTACTAACCCTATTAATGTGTTTGAGACATCAGTTGTGTGTCTATTTTGAAGAATCTAAAATCTAAATATTTTGGTTTGTGTAACACTTTTAATTTTATTACATAGCTCCATAATAGTCTGAATGACTTCAGTATTTACAATGTAGGAAAAAACTAATAATAATTAAGGAAAAAATAAATAAAAAATTGAATGAGAAGGTGTATCCAAACTTTTGACTGGTAATGTTGACCTCTACATCATCACTGTAATAAATAATCATGTATCAACTTTGGCCGGGTTTTCCGAGGCACAGTCACAAATTTCAACATTCTTCTATTGGGAATAAAATATGGGTTTATGAGATTTGCAAATCATTGCATTCTGTGTTTAATTACATACATTTACATTTTACACAGAATCCCAAACTTTTTGGGGGGCTTATCCATGCACTGCATGCACCAGAAAAAATTTTGAGTTTGAGTAAAAATGTAAAGGAAATTCCTGTTCTGTATTTTTTGTTTGAACAACATGCTGTGAACAGTATATTCTGGATGTATCAAATAAGATACAAAGCAAAACTCAAAATATGCATTTTTTATAATTTCTGGTTTTACAGGATTGTGCCTGTAGCCTTGTGCCTCCATCCTTCTTTCTCGATGGAGATAAGACGGGAACAGACCAATGCAGCTTATCAATCCAAAAGTTTGAAGAATTAGAAATTCAGGTTAGAGCTCAGAATTAGGCAGATAAGGACTCCCTGGCTTTGAGCGTTAATCCAAAATGTATGCAGATACTCTGGGAATCCTAAGTAAGTGGTGGATTTGGCTCGACTTGAAGTCCAATTAGATAGCGGCATCTATTCGGCCTCATCTCCCTCCTAATTCGGATTGTTTGGAAAAGTGAGATTTATCCAAGGCAGGTAACGGCGACTTTGAGAATCTATCAGCGTTCACAGATTTGAGAGTGTTTAATATTTATGAAGAGTTAGGCCTTCTGCTCCAGACGCATACAGATGCTTCCTTGAGCGTGCAAATCAGCCGAAAATTGCATATTTCCACTGTCAAAGTATTTCTGTCATACTTGTCGTCTCATTTTTCTCCCCCTCACCACTTCCAGCCTGACCATTATGTTAAACAGATTGAAAAAAAAAAAGATTTGTATCAACACTTCAGCGTGCTAAATCGCTTATTTTCAGGAGCTGGAGTGGCTCTGATTGACACGACTGGCTCTTAACTCTTGTTGTGCTATTTTGGGTCATTTTGGAATACATTGACATTAAAAATCAGGTCTGGTTCTAGACATAACAGCATAAAAACAAAAGTTAAACGTTCTAAACTCTAAACCAGAGATATGATCATTTAAACTTCATTATTATTGAAATAAAACGTATTAAAATATCAAAATTAAATGTAGTGAGGCAGGAGGGGCGAGATGCCTAATAGGAAGCCACACAGTGCAGCAGGACCAACACTGGCCCAAGTGGACAGAAAATGCCTCACAGCTGTTTTTTTATGTAAGTAGTTATATTTTAGCTTCATTTGATCTCCATTAGTACCATAAAATGAATGTTACAATGTTTCTATTGTACTTTCTCAAACCCTTTAAAATCTATCTATCTATCTATCTATCTATCTATCTATCTATCTATCTATCTATCTATCTATCTATCTATCTATCTATCTATCTATCTCTTACCTGCACACACTCATTCATGATGGAGAAGCTCCATGTGAGTTTCAAAATGTCTGTGGGTCATCTGTCTTGATTGTCATATCTGTCAATAAAATGCAGTAGACCCGCCCCCTAAGAAACTCAACCTTGATGAAAACAGCCAATGAGCTTTAAATCAAAACTGTTCTGGAGGTGAATGAACACTGCTTGTGTGTGTGTGTGTGTGTGTGTGTGTGTGTGTGTGTGTGTGTGTGTGTGTGTGTGTGTGTGTGTGTGTGTGTGTGTGTGTGTGCATGTGTGCGCTTGTATTCCTCCCTCACTGAAAGTCCTCATAATGATAGGAATGCATAGTCTGATCTGTAAAAGTGGGGACATTTTGCTGGTCCTCACAAGAACTGTCTTTTTTGTTTCAAACTTTTTTTGTGAAAAATTAAAATATTATAAACAATGTCTTTTAGTTCCTGAAGTTAAGTTTAGGTTTTGGTTTATATTTACTCAGTATTACACAAGTGAATGGAATGTCCTCACTAGTAGAGTAAGTGTGTGTGTGTGTGTGTAGCAGATTTATGTCATATTGTGGGGACCAAAACCTGTTTAAACACTCACACAGTGGGGGCCTTTCTTCATTGCAAGGACCCTGTAACATAAAACATGAAAATTAAAGGTGAAGGCATGTTTTGAGGTTTGGGTAAATCTATGTAATGTCGCCACAATTCACATAAACAAAGGTGTGTGTTTGACCTCCGGTAACCTAAAGCAACTTTTATAATTTGGAGGATTTCAAAGGAAGTTAAAATGGGCCTTTCATGTCTGATAAATAAGCAACAAAGTAAACAGTGAATCACATGTAGTTTTACACTTCAGCCACACACACAAACACACAGACACACACACACACACACACACACACACACACACTTACAAACATTAAAGAGAAAGGTTCAGGAACAGTAAGTCAGTGTGTGTTTACAGGCCTGATTGCTGCTGATGAGCTGCTTGTTTGTGTACAACTTATGAGTGGCAGGAAGTGCTTTGTTGGCCATTAAAGCCTGAAAGTGAAATCAGCAGTGAAAGGCCACAGCGGAGTGATAAAAAGGTAAGGAGAGCGAGCACTGCTGATGAAAAAGAGCAACCTCTGAGTGAAAGCAGGCTTTTATTTTTTATTTTTGTATTTTTTTTACTGAAGCTCAAATAGAAAAAACAAAAGTAAATATGTATAAAAAAACCTTTAATGGATGATAAAAGAAAAGCAGGAGAATGAGTGCAGCTTTTCATTCAAATGTGTCCAGCTTCTCCTTCTTTCCACATCTTCATTACATTCTTCTTTTTTACGATCCACAATGAAGGGAAGTCGTATGAAAGCCTCGTTATTCTACTCAACTTTTTCATTTCTGATTATTCTGAGCTGCTAATTAAAGAAATGAAGCTGATATACAATTACTTACAACAAAAAGCAGCTGTGAGGCTGCTCTTGTCAAATCATTAAATCAAATCATTTATTTATAAAGCGCTTTTTACAACTGATGTCACAAAGCAGCTTAACTAGCATTCCCAGGTTTTTTGAGATTATTGTTCCCCCCTCCCTCTGATGGGCCATCAGCTACAAACTATTCTTATGTAAATGATTGCTGGGATTCCATCCAGCCAGCCATGAAACACCCAGGTCTCTTCTGGTTCTGCTTTTTTGTTTTCTTCGACATTCACTGTATAATATGTAATAATATGAAAATGTATGATAATTATGTCATTTGTGTCATTACAGAAACAATAAACTGTATTTCATTGTTGTAATTTAAAATAAAATGTAATTTCAGTGGAGACTGTCAATGCTTGTACATACTCTGTATGTAATATTATAAATTTTATTTTATTTTATAAAATATATGTTTGTTTGTAAGTATATGTTGGTTTTGTATTTTTCTTTGTAGTATTATTATAAATAAATCTTTTTATTAATAATTATTATACAATTTACTTCAATTCATCTCAAACACATTAAGAGGCAATAAATGCAAGTCATGAACTCTTGACAAGACACAGCTGTTAACTGAAAGCCATTCCAGGTGACTACCTCATAAAGCTGACTGAGAAAATGCCAAGAAAGCTGAAGATTAGTTCAAGAAAGGCTTCCAAAAGTGAACACCTGGCTGGGAAGAATGTGATTCCATCCGTCCTTCTTTCAAAAGTGTGAAATATTGTAAAGTGGGAAGTATTCACGCTCTTCACCCACTTCAGACAGCTGTATAATAAAGGTGAGATGGTCATAAAGAAAAGCTGATGTGGATTTTATACAGCATGTTTTCTTAAGTGTACTTTTACCAGGAAAGTAAAGTTTGAAGTGCATCAGCCTGTAATCTGCAGCTGTAAAACCACAACAATCATAAACAACACATAAAGAGGAGGAATAACAGGCAAAATCAACTAAAAGATGCTTCCAAACACAGTGCTGAAAAGGTTTTGTAGCTTCTACTCTGAGTTTGAACTTCCTGTGTCATTTACTGCAGCAGCACGAGAATAATACATCACTGCCTGTAAACTGAGAAACTTTAATCAGACCAGCTGAGAGATCCCTCAACACAGCAGAGGAACTTCACCTGGAGACTCGCTTTCAGAGCATCACTTCTATCCTTTTATTATCCAGACTCTGTTTATTATTATGATTTGCTTGTTTATTATTATCATCATATTGATTTTGTTGTATTATGTATTTTGGTCTGTTATTATCATTGTTTATCTGTTATTATTTAATGTATTAGTTTGTTATTATTGATTCCATACATTATTATTGATTCAGTCATTTATTATAATTATTTGCCTGTTATCATTAGTGTTATTGGCCTGTTATTGTGTGCCATTTTCCTGTGTTTTTTTATTAATTGTGGTATAAGACTGTCAAAATGTAGCTGTTGTTATTATTATTATTATTATTATTATTGTTGTTGTTGTTGTTGTTGTTATGCTTGCACCCAGTGAGGAGGTAGAGGACTAACCATAACCCTAATAAGGATGGATGTATAATTATGCTAACGTTAATCTTAAGTGTGCAGCCTCTTTTAAAGAAACAGGGCTTGAACCTAATTATTGTTCAAGTTTTAGACCCATCTCTAAAGTTCAATTTATTTCTAAAAAAAAAAAAAAAAAAAAAAAAAAATTTTAAATTTTGTATCTGTTTTGGTTCTGATTGTTGGTTTTGATGACATTCCTATGGATATGCAGGTGGCTTTTGTTTTATTTTAATTGAATGTTATAATTGTGAAGCACTTTGTAGCTATGGCTTTGAAAAATGCTATACAAAGTTTACTTATTTACTTAAATATCTTTTATTAAACAGTTGTTAAGCTTCAGACCCAGTTTATGATTATTAATGCTATTAACAAGTGCTGATCCTATAGATAGATAGATAGATAGATAGATAGATAGATAGATAGATAGATAGATAGATAGATAGATAGATAGATAGATAGACAGACTGAGAGAGAGAGAGAGAGAGAGAGAGAGAGGACCAAAAAAGAAAGTATTTAGGCTATTATAAAAATGAATCACTTTAACACTTTGGCCGCCCACTGCCTGAGTGTGAGCTGTGATTGTGAAGCTAATTCACTATTTAAAGCTGTGAGCAGCATCCTTACATAAACAGCTCCAGTAAACAGGACTGATGAGGGAGGCTTTGGCTAGAACTGGACCTGAGTGAGAACTACAGCTCGTTTCTGTGACGGACATGACTCACTGGGATGTAGAAATGAATTCACCTTCTGAACGTATCTGTGTATATGTTTAGCTGAAATGGGACAGAGAGACAGAGAGA
>BRDA01082594.1:0-20380 GCA_036984385.1 Crenuchus spilurus | reverse complement strand
GTTCACCACCCACAGAGGCAACCGTAAGGGGCCGGTGCAATGTGGATTAGGTGGCAGCCGAAGGCGGGGTCCTCGGCGACCTGATCCTCGGACATAAACAATCCCAGATAGCAAAATTATTCTGGCCCCCATCTGGCCCTCATCTCTCATTTTCATTTCATTTCATTGCAAGATATGGGCCATATTAGGGCCACATATCAGCCAAATGTGAAGTACACACAACTCTGCCAAAACTTGGACCAGAAGCTAGGCACTTATGGCTCATATGTAGGTAACACTGCCACATTTGGCATACATGCAGTTTGCCATTGTCATGGCCAGCAGTGCCATTTCTCAGCCAGAAGTGGCCCACATCTGTATGCTATTTGGGATTCATAGGGTAATGACTCCTTTACAACTCAAAGAAGAAGATCTGGTAATATTTATGTAAAACATCTTAAAAAACATAAACATTAGATCCATGAAAGGCACGAGCACCCACATGACTGTGTAAAGATGTAAAAGTTTAAGTTTGGATTATTAAACTGTAGCTGAGGAGATGTTATCAGAACAACAGTGAACTAGTCTGGTCTGACTCTTGTGATCAGTGATTGGGTGGAGGAAGTAAAATTTTACTGACTGTCAGGGGAGCTCATTAACATACAGTATAACAGAACGTAGCATTGAACAGCACTACAAAAGGCTAAAAAACACAAATAACACTGTTGTACTGCACTAAATATCTTTTTATTTGTACTGTTTTGAAGCCGATTCTCCAATGGTGAGAAATACAGCATTTTTAATACTTCTAGCAGGACATTTCATAGTGAATACTTCTGCCAGAATGGCCTAAAGAAAACAAAACAAGTAGGCCTATTTTTTACCCTTTTGGCATTCTGTATGTCAGTTTAGGAATGTGTGATGTCATTGATGTAACACATTACATTACTTTGTAGATTAAATTAGATTACATTCAACTTTATTGTCATTGTGCAGAGTGCAGGTACAAAGTCAATGAAATGCAGTTAGCATCTAACCAGATTGCAATATACTGTGTTATTTACATAAACTGCAGTAGGTAATCACTGAGGTGATACAGTCAGCTGTAGAGATTGAATATTTATATTGCGAGTAAATAATATACACATTATTAAGAGAGTACATATGTGTGACGTAGCAGATATAAAGTATATAAAGTGCAGAGGTGCAAGGATGCAGTTAAATGACAGTGCAATGATACAGTTTGAGTTAAAGTATTAAAATGCTAATATTTAGTGTCATATAAACGTAGGCATAACATATATCCCCCATTTTTTTAATTAAACATGACATTTTGTTGTAATTACCATGAGACCTTCATTCACATAACCTGGCATTGTCAGTACATGAAATGTTTTTGGCAAAACCTCAGCTTTTATCACAATATTGAGTATAAGTATTGTCTGCTGTGGAAACGTGTATTCTGGGTTTTCAGATAATAAGAGCTAAACATATGCACATGTATATAATTGTACACTCACAAGTGCAAATTCTCAGGCAGACTATGTTAATGTCAAAGTCTAAAACAAATGTCCGGTGATGTTATCCTGAAATTGACTGGCATGATAATAATGCCTAAAATAATACAAAGATCAAAATGGTCAAGAGAGGGACTTCTGCAGCTTTTATAAGATCAGAGCTAAAGTGTATATTACACAACCTCAACCATTTTAGCAACAGCGACGAAAACCCTGATGAGTAGAAACGAAAGCTATGTGTAGTCCTGAACATCAGTCTGGCCCTGTGCAGCCCTCAGGATCTCTAATATAATATAATCTCTGCCTAAAGCTGCAGTCTTCACATGAAGCTGAGATTTGAGCAGCCTCTGGAGCTGATTTTGGGGAGGTTTGGTCGCCGGGGCTCGCCTCGGGGCCCCGCTTGCTATTTCGGGCCCACTGCACCAGATGGTGTGGCTTTTTTCCCCCACTTTTTTTCACACGTCCTCCCTCCCACTCAGCTCCGGCTGTGGCTCTGCGGCAGATGAAACTCAGCTTATCTAGGATTTTACAGCGATTCGCTGCTGCCACGCCCAAGCTCCACATCCACTTGATGCCTGCTACTGAGCTGGAGCATCGCCAGTGTCTCTAAAGGATCTGTTACGTAAAAGTTAGCTCTCGATATTAAAGGGATAAATCTGTCCCCTTTGGTTTTAGATGCTCTGCCTAGATGAGGATGAGGCTTTTGTGTGGCATCAGCACTCACTGTTTACAAATTAAAACCTATAAATTAAACCGCAAACGCAAACAACAACAAAAAAGACAGTATCCCTGTTTAATTTATTTTGAACTGATGTAAGTATAAGAGGCTTGACAGGCCCAAAGAGGCTTTGCAAATGGGGCTATGAGTCGAGGATTGACGCTATGACAAAATCATAGATATCATTAACACTTTACCAAACGATACTGGAAAGCAGCCCTGGCACACCAACTGGCATTAAGCATAAAAACAAAGTTGTGTTAAGCATTGTCATCTTTACTTTATGTTTTAGTTTGACATTGATAGACCAAGTAACAGAGAATCATATTTACACTTTGGGAGGGACGAGATGCCTGCAAGGAAGCCAGACAATTCAGCAGAACCTGCCAATTCTGCCCTCAAGTGGACAATAAAAGAACTGCACAGTTGCTTTTTGTTGTAAGTAGTTGTATATCAGCTTCATTTAATTTCCATGTTTGCATGTCCAAAAGTTTGTAGACACCCCAAAATGCACTCAAGCTTGTCTAGTCCCTGTACAGAAGTACTGCCAATAGAATAAGACTTTCTGGACCAAATAAACACAAACATATTGGCAGCCAGGCATGGCTAGAGGGGTACAAATCCCCTTCAGCACTGAGCTGTGGAGCAGTGAAACTACAGTACTTTTGGAATGAATTTGGGAGTAATCTCACTAACAGCTCTTGTGGCTGAATGCAATCAAATCCTCACAGCAATGCTCCAAAAGTAGAAAGCCTTCCCAGAGAAGCACAAAGAGAAAAAAAACCCTTGATTTTAGAACAATCAATGTCTGAATAGGTGTCCCCATACTTTGTGCTTATTTAGCATGTTCACATTTATAGCCTGTAACACGTTTATTGCATGTGATGCTGTAAAGCTGCCCCAGTGACATAGATTGGCATTAAGGGTCCAAGCCCACCCTGGACTACTGCCAGAAATTTCCACATCACATACCATAAGCATATTAGTCTTTACAGCTATACTTAGTGTAAAGTTTGACCACATTATTATTTTTACAGCATAAGTAGACTTCAGATCAGTCTTCCAGAGCTCTGAGGGATGTTCCACCAATCAGTAAACCCAAGTTAGCCACATAACTTAAGCCCAATGTTGAGGATTCTTCAATAAGAACATTTTACTGCTCTTTTCCCATTAGCCAGTTTGACTTTGGGCTTAGTTTTGTGAAATACCCCCCAATGTCCACATTTCTGTGGAGAAATGTGAGGATTAATTTTAAGGTGATAATGATTAAATAATTGGACCACTGAAGTAGAACATCAGAAGACAATATGACTTTGAGACTACCGTGAACATAAATTAAACCTTTATTTACTGTAAGAGTGGCCTGCAGAGTCTTCCAGAGCCTTATAAAATGATGTCCCAATAAATTGTGGAACCTTTAAGTTAGTTAATGGAGCCAGGACATCACTGAAGGAGAACAAGAACTGGTTTTCTGCAAACGGCAATTATTTTCATGTTAAGGCTGTAGGCAAGACAAATGTAGAATATTAGGCTGTGGTTCATGAAGATACATCACATATGTGAGCTGCTATTATATAAATATTGATGTCCCAATGTGCTCCATAAACCAAGCCAACAATATCCTGTTGTTCTATATTGTTTACATTTGACATATTTTGTTGATGTATATACAGTACTGTATATGACAGTCATAAGTCATAGTCATAGTTTGTTTAAACTTATATTTTATAGTCTCTTTTTTTGGGTTTTTTGTTTGTTTAAGACTCACATTTAAATAAGCTTTGTTCTGATTGGCTGTCCTATAACCCAGGCTGAAATGCTCCTTATTACTACAGTACTACAACTGTGATAAACAGCTAAGTTCAATAGATTAATATTTTGTAAAGGTGTTGCTTTTTGTGACATCACAAAAACAACACCTTTAAAATGGGCTGTTTTTGAAGCTTAATGTTCATATAGAAATAGAAATGTATTGTCCGAGGACTAAATCTGCACTCTGAATTGCTAACAGGACAAACAAGTTACTTCTGTTCGCTTTTAGTATTAAGTGAATGAACATCTTTTTAAAATAGATTGACTTTATGTGGTGACATCTGATGTAGTTTTAGAGAACATGGGACACAATCTTCACTATCATTTGCTTGCAAAAATTACATGGGTTTAGATTGGCTAAGATATAATAATAATAATAATAAATAAATAAATAAATAAATAAATAAATAAAATTCTACTTCTTAACAGCTTAATCCTGGCCAGGGTCATGGTGAGTCCTCCTACTCCTTCCTACTGGACAGGGCATTACACTATATTATTTGTAACCAGAACCGGGTGACAATCCATCAATGGGCACATTAACACACACAAAACAGGACAATGCAGAGTACCTAATTCACCTGATCTACATATTTCTCGATTGTGGGAGAACACCAAAGACTCCGGAGGAGACATGCAACTTATTTTTTTCATGATCTTTGTATTTTTATCTGATTAATTCTGAAATTTGGTCTCAGCCTCATGCTGATCTCATCCACTGGTCTTTATCTTGGCTTGGACTACTCTCTAGCAGTCTTGACTACAACACTACGCTACACTGAACTGAAAAAAGTGGATACAATGTGGTTTTCCATTAAACAGGCCCTTTAAAGAGTGTCGTTCCTATACTGGTTTAGATGGAGAATGCATAGTGAGTAATGATGATGGACACCAATACTACCAGCATGAACAGAAGAAGATACAATACTGGACAATGCAGCACAAAACCTTCACACATCAAGAACAATATTCTGTATGCTGCTTTTATGATTTATTCAAAATAGCCTCCTAATTAATGAGCAGAGTGGAAATTATGGAAAACTTCAAATGCATGTGAAATCACAGGGCCCTGTTTTCCCACTGTGCTCTGTATGCTGTGATAGCTGTTTGTTAGGAGGAAAAACATGGACAAAAACCTCAAAAGGCCAGAAGACAAAGAAGAAAAATGAATTGAAACAATTAATGACATTCATTAATCTCACTATTCATTCATTAGGGCAAAGATATTCTCTCAAAACATACAAATCCCTCCAGTTAGAAGAGCAGTTTTAATGGTTCTTGCCATGAGGAACCTTCAACTGGTGTATTTACACACTATATGAAGTAAAAAGTGGAAGCGAATTGAAAGTGACACATTGACCAATGTACTTTCACAGAGAGGAATTTGACCATCGCTTTTAACCCATCCATGCAGTTAAACACATACACACACACACACACACACTAGTGATCTTGGGGCAACACATTGAGCATATTTCACTAAAGTGTTGGGCAGCTCTACCCACGGTCCCAAGGGAGCAGCTGGAGGTTAGGTGCTTTGCTCAAAGGCATTTTCTGTTATTTAAGAACAGGGGATCACTAGCACAAGGATGGGTCTTTAACCACAAGCCTCTGACTGCCCTGCAAAAATGGAATATCTGTTTTTTGCAAATTAACTCACATATTGACCATTCACTATCAAATATTTGGTGTCCACATCACTCAAATAATGTTCAAGACTGATGAAGCATGCAACATCTTTTAAAGGCCATTTACTATGCGTGTGATATGCAGGGTGCTTCTTTAGCTAAATCACCAAACTTTAATACTAATGAAAATTCACACTCAGTATCTCTTTGTGAAATAATTTTGTATGTTGCTCTGGGTAAGATTCTTTGCCAAATGTCATAAATATAAATAAAAAAGACTGACGCAGGTAGACGGATGTTCATTTCTGATGACTAATATTCGTGGCTGTAGGAGTGGAGGACGGCATCCATCCAGCTGTCTCCCGTCGGTAGCCTGCTGCAGTGAGACATTAAAGTCCTCAGTTATCCTTGTGGACAAAGGATGTAATGTATCAGTGCACAGGACAGGAGGAAGTGTTTGGGATAACATAGCATGTCTCCATGTAGAACACATCACCACCTGATCAAGAGAAAAGCACTGCATGCTGGACATTTTTAGCACACGTTGTAACATCATTGTTTTTTACACAGACTGAAGTATTTAAACCAAATTTCATCACCAGATTTTCATTAGTATTAAAGTTATTCACGATTGTTTGGGTAAAAAAGCAAATGACACACCCTGTATTTAGATAGATAGATAGATAGATACTTTATTGATCCCCGAGGGGAAATTCACAAGGGGTTTATTGTCATTTCAGCTACAGTGTATACAGAAGAAGTACACAATGAAATGAAACAATGTTCCTCGAGCACCTTGTACAGAACAGAAGTGTGAACAATGCAGTCAATACAAAGGACACACAACAATACAACACAGTGTGAAGGACAAGATCATAAAAACACAATAGACTGTGTAGCATGCCCAGTACAGTACTGAATACAACAATAAGCATAAAATGAAAAGATTAAAGCATAAGATTAAAGATTTGCTGACATGACTAATATACGACTAATATATGAATAATATAAAAGTCCTCCTAATGCCACCAAGACGTTAACATCAGACACTGGCTTTAATGTAAATGCCATAATTTCTCATATGTGCATGTGAGGGGCTTCTTCTACTGATAGCATCATTTATGTATATGTCCATTTTGTATTATCAATTTGCCAAAACATTATGACCAATATTCTAATTGACCAGTATAGTGTATCTCAAAAAGTACAATATGGTGACAAAGTTCATTTGTATTCATAATTTAATTCACAAAGCTTAACTGTCATATATTTTATATTCAGTTCACATAAAGTGACATTTCAAACATATTTTTTCAAATGAAATATTCAAATAATTTGACATTCTGGGTTTCTGATCTTCATGAGTTATAAGTCATTCTTATCATTAAAACTGAAAAAAGACCTGAAATAGTCAGATCTGATGCTTTGGGGGTAAAGAAACAGTCTTGGTCTGGCGGTGGATACCAGTGATATGGAGGGAAACTCAAGCCAGCTTTATTGATGTTTTATTGATTTTTCTCTACAGAGAACAAACTGCTGCACAATTTACTGCACACTTACTGTTTATTTAGTGAATATATGCAGAATAAATAAAACAAAATGTGGCTGAATGTAAATATTTTATGCTTTAAAACATCACATTCAGTAAATAAACAGTAAATGTATAATTAGAAGTGAAAATGGTCGTATAAGGGTTGTTAAAACACTGTTACATTACCTTACTGTTGCAGAAACAATAAATAAAACATTAATGGAGAGTAAATATTATGTATTTCCATAAACAGTAACTGTCAGGAGTCACAATATCACAATAAAGGCAGAAAGTACAAAAATATCAAATTAAGTCAGGTCAGGTGTGTAAATGTATCATAAGCAGTATCACAGATGTTGTACAAATACTACAATAATTTATTAATATTGACATATTCTATTAAATTATTGTAGTTACATATTACATTCCTTTCTCACATGTTAATCCAGTTCTCTGGGGTCTTAATGAAACATGCTTTGTTTAAAATGCCAAAAAAATATATATATAATATATTGTGGCATCATCACCACAGTCCACAATAGCTAGGCTGAGATCAGTTCCATTTATGTCCAAAAACCCCATAAACTTATACCAAATCTGTCTGGTAGGTGCAGGAAAGCAGCTGCTCCCATATTTAAGGTGGACTGGGAAATTTAAATAAGAAGCTAACTTCAGCTTCATGCACAAATCAGAACAAAACACAACAGAAATCCTCCAAAATTATGAAAATGGTGCAGTTACATTAAACTTTATGCAGGAATAACCACATGATGCAGCAAAATTATGAAGCTGAAATTTTTTATTCAGACTTCCTGTTCCACCTTAAATTGTGCAGATATTACATTCACAAATGTGTCTGAAGCGTCTTATTGCAGCAGTTACATTCAGCAGCTGAGAAGCAGAATGTAACTTTGATTTCCAATTTAAATGGTGCAATTAATTTAAATTATGCACTTTTAAGGAGGAACAGAAAATTTAAATAAGAGCTAAAACATCATGTAGAAGTCATTACATCACAACAGAAATAATGACAAAACCATAATACAGCAAAATCATGAAGCTGAAGTTAATTTTTATTTAGACTTCCTATTCCACCTTAAATAGTTTAGCAGTTTGTTTTCAGTTTTACACAGAAGTCTCCACAAACACAGCAGGAATCAGCAAAAAGCAGGAAAATTATGACGATGAGGCAGCAGTTACATAAAGCTTTGTGCAGAAATCACCACCAAAAGCAGAAATCCCAACAAGATGAGGCAACATTAAGAAGATGAAGTTAGCTTCCTATTCAGACTTCCTGTTCTACCTTAAATAGCGCAGCTATTAGTTTGTGCAGAAATGACCACAAATACAACAGAAATCATAAGTTTGATGCTTCTTATTACATTAGTTACATTCTGCAGCTGAGGAGCAGAATTTTGATTTCCACCTTAAATGTTGCAGCAGCAACAGTTAATGTAAATTGTATAACTAATGTAATGTAAACTAACTTCAGTTTCATGCAGAATTCACCACAAACACAGCAGAAACCATCAGAAACAAAACAAAAATCTGCAGAAAATAGCAGAAATATTCAAATTTCCCTCATCTGCATGGTGATGGTAAGTCTGCATTAATCAAACTTTAATAAAAGTTTAGTTTTACAGCGCTTAGTTAACAGAACTCAAACACAAAGACGTTACCACACACATACAGGTCCTGTTCTGCACAGATGTACCTGTGCTAATCTCTCTCATCCTAACAAAATCAAAACAGCAGAGCTGCAGTGGAATATCTCAGATGGGGGCAGAGATAATTCTAATGAATCCTCTCATTGTGAAATAATGGGCTGAATCTGAATGGCATCAAATTTCACATCATACCCAGACTATTGACAACAAACTGACTGAGTGTCACAGTTTGTAGGTTATTAAGCACTCCAGATACATAAATATACATGCAAAACTATATTCATAATATGACCACATTAAATAAAACAAGTATTATTAAAATATTTGTGTTTATGTGAAATATTTTATGTAAAAATAAGATTGCTCTTTTTAATGATTATGTCCTTTAATCACTAGAAAGCTCACATTTTCTCCTTTATTTCCTCTACCAAACAGCAGATAATTAATAATTTTGATCATTTATCATTATTTCTATATGATAAGCCCAGATCCCTAAGGCACATTATCATTAGAAAGGTCTTAGGAGGAGTAATGCATTTGCTCCTATATGTTGTTTTATCAGAATAATCTTTAGTGAAGTAATTACATTAGAGGCGAAAGGCCCCTCGACTATTTAGAGGCAAATCTGTGGTTTTAACTGTTGTGTGTTATGTAACATGTAAATTATTGAATTAAAAATGAGTTTAGTAGAAGAAACGTGCTGTGAGTTATCGTTATATGGGCCGAAATTAGGACACTGTTTAAAATTCGACTATTTCATGTGCTGTGCTAATTAACTAATCCTTCTAGAATGCTAGTTCGCCTGCGCTGTAGGCTCAAGCCATTTCTGCACATGAATAAGAGAGTTTCAGTCTCACTGTACCAGACTTATGAGGATAAAGAGAAAAGTTACAAAAGATGTACTGAAGTTCTGGTCCCAATAAGAAACTTTTTACTGTAATAAATGTATATTATCTACAATCCCAGTTTTAAAAAAAAGTTGGGACGCTGGAAAATGTACATAAAATCAGAATGCAATGATTTAAAAACCTCAAAGACCCATATTTTATTCACAATAACACATAGAACATGTATCAGATGTTGAAAGTGAAACATTTGACCATTTCATGAAAAAATATGAACTCATTTAGTAAGTAAGTAAAAGTTATTTAATTAGCATTTCCTAAACCAAAAATTTATTTTTAATCAAATTTGTAATAAAATAAAATAAATTAAAATATATAAATAAAACAAAGTAAATAAAATAGAGGAAAAAAGAAGAAAGGACATCACTTATTATCATATTCAAAAGCTCGGGAATAAAAGTAGGTCTTTAAACACATTTTAAAAAAAGATGTGGACTCAGAGAGTCTAATATGAGATGGAACATGATTCCACAGTTTTGGAGTGTTTGCTGCAAAAGAACTTCAGTTTAGTTCTAGGGGTAACCAGAAAACCTTCCTTGGTAGATTTCAGTGATCTAGTACCGGTCTTTGAGACTAAGAGTTCACATATACAGTGAGGAAAATAAGTATTTGAACACCATGCAAATTTGCAAGTTCTTCCACTTAGAAATCATGGAGGGGTTTTTACATTTTCATCTTAGGTGCATGTCGACTGAGAGAGACAATCTAAAAAGAAAAAAATCAGAAATCACAATGTATGATTTTTAAATAATTTATTTGTGTGTTACTGCTGCAAATAAGTATTTGAACACCTGCCAATCAGCAAACATTCTGGCACTCAAAGACCTGTTAATCTGCCTCTAAAAAGTCCACCTCCACTCCACTTATTATTCTAAATTAGAAGCACCTGTTTGAGGTTGTTAGCTGCATAAAGACACCTGCCCACCCCACACAATCAGTAAGACTCCAACTACTAACATGGCTAAGATCAAAGAGCTGTCCAAAGACACCAGAGACAAGATTATAAACCTCCACAAGGTAGGAAAGGGCTACGGGGCAATTGCCAAGCAGCTTGGTGAAAAAAGATCAACTGCTGGAGCAATTATTAGAAAATGGAAGAAGCTAAACATGACTGTCAATCTCCCTCTGACTGGGGCTCCATGCAAGATCTCACAAGGAATCAAGGATGAAGAATGATGAGTGCCATCCCAAAAACACCATCCCTACTGTGAAGCATGGGGGTGGAAGTATCATGTTTTTCTGCACATGGGACAGGACGACTGCACTGTATTATGGAGAGGATGACCTGGGCCATGTATTGCGAGATTTTAGGGAATAACTTCCTTCCCTCAGTCAGAGCATTGAAGATGGGTCGGGCTGAGTCTTCCAATATGACAATGACCCAAAACACACAGCCAGGATAACCAAGGAGTGGCTCCGTAAGAAGCATATCAAGGTTCTGGAGTGGCCTAGCCAGTCTCCGGATCTAAACCCTATAGAAAATCTTTGGAGGGAGCTCAAACTCCGTGTTTCTCAGCAACAGCTTAGAAACCTGGCTGATCTGGAGAAGATCTGTGTGGAGGAATGGGTCACATTCCCTGCTGCAGTGTGTGCAAACCTGGTGAAAAACTACAGGAAACGTTTGACCTCTGTAAAGGCTACTGTACCAAATATTAACATTGATTTTCACATGTGTTCAAATACTTAACTTAATTTAAAAATAACTTAAGGAATTTGCATATAAAGAGAAAACAGAATTGGTCCAAGAATGGAACCCTGAGGTACCCCACATGTAAGATCAGCCGACAGAAGACACTGTGTTACCAAGAGACACCAAAAACTCCCTATTTGATAAATAAGACAAGAACCAATCAAGAGCTGATATACCAGCCCATTCTCTAAGCCTGCAAGGTATCATGATCTGTTGTATCAACACAGTGCTAAGAACTAACAACACCAAAACAGACACCTCCCCAGAGTCAAAGTGTTTTAACAGGTCTTTCACAATTCTCTCAAGGGCCGTTCCCGTGCTATGCTTTTTATGAAAACTAGACTGAAACTTTTCAAAAATGCTGTTAGCCTCCAATGCCTGCACAAGTTGATCTGACACCACTTTTGCTAACATTTTAGAAATAAATGGAAGTTTAGAAATGGGTCTGAAACTTGAATAATCATTTGGGTTGAAGTCTGCATTCTTTAAAAGAGGCTGCACACTGCCTACCTTACAACAATCAGGAACACATCGAGAAGAAAGAGAAAGATTGACAATTGCTTGCAGATGAGGGCATATGATACTAAAACCTTTTAAAGTAAATTTGAAGGAAGAATATCATAAAGACTGGAGCAGGGCTGCAAGTGCTGCACAATCTCTGCCAACACATCTAGTGTAATTAAGATAAACTGATGCAAAATAACGTGTGCTCACCAGCTCTCCTTCACTTTCACCAGAATTTTCAGTCTCTCCCTGGATCAGGCAGGTCACTAAATCTTGCCTAAAATCAGCCACAATCATCCCAATGCCAAAGAAAACTCCCACCACCAGCCTAAACAATTATCATCCTGTGGCTCTCTCTCTGGTAATCATGAAGTGCTTCGACAGTGTTACGTGCCCGCCCAGTGCATCCTTAATTTAAAGCATCCTCAAGCTTCCTACAGAAACTAAAACCACAGACTACAAAAGTTACTCTAGATAAAAAACAGGTTTATAAACATAATGCCCCAAAGACAATCAGACACACAAACGCAACACTCTCACTCTCTCTTTCTCTTTCTTAACATCACTACACACTACAGGAGGTCCTGAAGCTGGCAGGCTGGTGTTCATAGAATAACCTGGCGCTGAACACCAAGAAAACCAAGGAGATCATTGTCACTTCAGAAAGCACAGCACCGACCTAGCCCCCTTCTACATCAATGGCGAGGATGTGGAGAGGGTCCACACCTTCCGGTTTCTCTGTGTTCTAATTTCTGCTTGCATCTTCTGGTCAGAAAACACCACAGTGGTCATTAAGAAGACTCAGCAGCGGCTGCACTTCCTGAGAGTCCTTAGAAAGCACAACCTGGACTCCAACTTGCTGCTGACCTTCTACTGCTCGTCCATCGATGTACTGTATTACAGTATGGTATGGCAGCTGCACCGTGGCAGACAGGGAGAGACTCCAGAAAGTAATAAAGACAGCACAGAAAATCAATGACTGCCCTCTCCCCTCCCTGATGGACATTAACACCTCACGCTGACTCAGCAGGACAAAAAACATCATGGATAGCTCGCACACTGATTTTGAATTGTTTGACTTGTTGCCTTCAGGGAAATGCTACAGGTGCATTAGAACAAGGACAAACAGAACAAGAATTTTTTTTCCCCAAAAGCCATTCTGAATGCACTGATTTCACAGTTTAATTTCCCAACCCACCGGACTTCTACAACCTAGTGTGCAATATTTATTATTTCATATTACTGACAATGTTTAATTCCATTACTGTGCAATATCTCTATACTGTGAAATACCATAACTGTCATTGTCCAATATCCACTAATGTGCAATATTCAATAATGTGCAATAACAAATAGTAAATTGTGTATAACACCATATATATATCTTTTGTAAAATTGTATATAACACCTTTTGTAAAATTGTAGAGTCTCAGATTCATGCATCTTTTACCCCATTTATTTATCTATAATGTATATTGTGGGCGGCACGGTGGCTTAGTGGTTAGCAGGTTCACCTCTCAGCGCTGGGGTCTTGGGTTTGACTCCCTATCTGAGCGGAGTTTCCATGTTCTCCCGTGTCTGCGTGGGTTTCCTCCGGGGACTCCGGTTTCCTCCCACAGTCCAAAAACATGGGGATCAGGTGAATTGGGTAATCTAAATTGTCCGTGTGTGTTTGTGTGTGTGTGTGTGTGTGTCACCCAGCGATGGATTGGCACCCTGTCCTGGGCTTAGTTGATTAATGTAATGCCCTGCCCTGCGCCCGGTGAGGGGGTGGGGGACTAACCGTGACCCTGATAAGGAATAAGCAGGTGTGATAATGAATGAATGAATGTATATTGTACTGTATATACTGTATTACATGTTTGCACTGAAAACAAGTGGCTTTCAATCTCATTGTACATGTGTATAGTGACAATAAATGTGTTCTATTCTATTCTATTGTCTATAAAATATGTTAAAAACTATTCACACCCAGTGTTTGAAACATGAGTATTTAACTTTCAACATTGATAAGAGAATCGAGAAAATAGAGAGAAAATAAAAACCTTGGATTATGCTTATTAGCCATGATTAAATATGCAGCTCTTGCATCCCTAACTTTAAATGAAATCCTAAAATCTTTCATATACAGACAATGAAACTGAAGCTGAGACTGTTTCCTGTCTTTTTAAATGCACAACCTCGCCATTTAGGAGAGGGCTTAGTTCGATGTTTAGCTCTTAACTTATATGCAGCCAAATCTTCTATAATGAGCATCAATTATTAAAGCGGCCAATGAAATCATTAAGATTTGTGATTTGTGAAATATGTATGGTCAGAGCCAGCACCCTGCATACATGGACTACCTAAAACCACCTAAAACTTTGCTGTGCACACACCCCCAACCCCCCCTTCCAGATCGAGCATTGAGCAAAACATTCTTTTTCACACACCCCACCCACAATGGACTTTGATCTCACAGAGTGGGGGGGTTGGGGGAGCGTTGCGGACACTTGCATGCTGGAGGGAGGCATGATGAAGGAATACAAAGCATTTGTGCTTAGGGCACCCACATGCCTAGCACCGATACTGTGTACGGTTTCCAAGAACATGGGAAATGCATTTAACACACTCGCTGCAGATTCATAAACGCGCTGCAAAACCATTCACAACACAACGGAAGTGTTTCCAGGGAACACTTAAAGGATGTGGGACCATATACGACAATGCCATATGTAAAAAGAATCTTGCTGAGTCAATTTTATATTGAGGAATATTTTTCTATTTTTAGATGCAGTTTTTCACAAAGCAGTGAACCTCTGCCCATCTTTGCTTCTGAGAGACTCTGACTTTCAAAAATGTTCTTTTTATACCCAGTCATGTAGATAATTTGCAAATTGCTTTTCTAGTTGTTTTTTAATTGATACCACTTACTTTTCCAGCCTTTTGTTGCCCCTGTCTTATGTTTTTAGTTCTGAATGAATTATGAAATGTTAAACATTTCACTTTCAGTTCTGACCTGCACTCTTTATTCTATTGTGAAACAATTTGGAATGGTAAGAGTCACCATTTTGCATCATTGTACCATAGGCTGTGTATTGGTCAGAAGTTGGCAATACAATACCAGAGATTGTTAGGCTGGGTGTTGCCTTAAAAGAACTAAGATGAACTAAGGAGGCGGATGCATGCGCAGAGAAAGTGGAAAATGTTAAATGTATTAAATAAACAAAATGAAAACTGACAAAAGGACTAGAACAAAGAAAATGAGAACATAGACAATAAACCAGACAAGAATAACATGACATCACTTACAAGTGAACCATGAGGGAGTAAGCACAAACAGGGTTTTTAAAGACAAGACTAGCTACATCAAACAAGAAACACCTGAGACAGATAATTGACAATGACTGAGGACAAGACAGGAAGACCAAATATGGGCATAGGAAGTGACTAAAATCAAAAGGTGCAGAACTCAACATAACCACAAGATGGAGAAAAAAAAAAACTAAGAACAAATGACTGGGGAGGCCTGACAGAGATCAACATTGATTTAACGTTGTTACAGTTTTTCTCAGTCGATTTGGTTAATTTCTCACATCAGAATTGAAATTCTCAAAACTGTTCGTTCAATCTCCACATCTCCTTGTCACTTGTGCACATCATTATAGCATTTCTTATTGTGTTTCTCATTTTGCAAATGCTTTTGTACATTCATGCAAATGGTCAAGTACAGTTATCTGCTGTTTTTTACATTATCAGTTGCTTATGTCACGTTCATCAAAATATGTTCTACTGATTGTCTGTTGACTTGTCTTACCCTCCAAAACATTTAGGCTTTGGGTTATTGCCTAGATCATTACATGAAAAAGTACTGAACATGTTCTCATAATCTCTCAGGCATCATTTGTACATGTCTATGAAACTTTTTGGGTAAATTTAGGTCATTCATCCTAAATTGATGAAGTTGTACAATCATCCAAGGTGAATCTTGGCGTTCAGGTAAGAAGGGGAATTTGTGAAGGTTTAGATCAAACAATAATCAAACAGCTTACAGCTCTCAATGACACCAGATGAGCATAAAACTACTGTACAAAGTTTAATTTCAAAGACATGGTGACAGAATGAAAGAGCTGCGGTACTAGTATGTAGCCTACAGGTAAAATCCTAATACATACTGACACATCTGCTGTGGCTGAAACATCTGTTTCTTGTCCAAAATCAACATTATATGCACTTCATTACTCATTTTGTGCTTCAGCATATCATAGAGCTGGAATCAGGAGAAGCGCTCCACACTTTTATACCTGTAAGAGGCTTCAAACTTACAAAATGCAGAAGGCGTTGAGGTCGAAACATCATTGGCTAAAGGGTTACCACTGATGTACCAGATCAACAGGGAGGAACCATCACAATGTGTGCTGCTTATACATATTCCCATTATAGGGCCCTATAACATATAGCATCTCCTTACATTCTTGTACACCATCTACAGGGATCATCCCTGATAATGAGAGAGGTGTGATGTGTGACGTGGATGAAAACATGTGGCCTAAAAGAGAGGAGCGTCAGGATGTACAGAAGAGAAAACTCTATAATTTCTTAAGTTACTGTATGAGGTTGTTTTGAATGCTTAGAGTACGTCTGTAATTTTGTAGTTTTCGTATTGTGTTATTGAAAGCTGCCGGTTGTCCGTCTTTCCTGAATTTAAATCTATTTTTTTGTCAACAAATTGCTGTGTGAACAATACAGTACTGTAAAAAAATATTACTGTATAAATTTAATTCCAGTCCAATTTCTTGCAGTCAGCCTCCCACATACAGTCATGTGTAAGTTTGTGTTCTGCGTAAGTTTGTATTTGGTATGTAACACATATCGTTTTAATTGATACACCACAGAATGTGCAGCATTTCTGTAATCAAGAGCTGACAACATGACTAAGTATTCTGACGGCCTTGTTCATAGGCAATAGCACACAGACTAGACATTCTGATGGCACTGACTAGTTGATTGACATAAATATTTGCTTTTGAGGCAAAGACAAATAATTTTGAGTGAGTTACAGGCTTTTGCAGGTGTTTCATTGAGTTTTGTTGTTTGCACTAAACTGTTGTGAGAAATGCACTTGTTGTGATGAGAATGTAAATCATGATGTGAGAAATGAACCAAATCGACTGAGAAAACTGTAATGTTTGACTCACTCAGACAAAGAAACCAAACACAAGCATGAGAGCCACGGTGGGGGCGTGACATATACACTGTGATACTGTATGCAAAGTGACATATTGTGATTTTTGTTAATCTAATTGTAGAAAAACTGTCGGTGTTGCCTGACTTGTTTCTGTTGGAGTGAAAGAGTCCAACGACTGAAGCAACTCAAATTAGACATCTGACCAATAATCATTTAACTCCTCTTCTCTAAACTGTTTAAGCTTACGTGGTCTTGTTGAGTCCCTTGGAGGGGTATCTGGGGGAGTCAAGAGACTTCGACTATAAAAGTGTGCAGTGTCATGGAAAATTCTGGGTGACCCCAAACTTTTGAACAGCTGCTTTTCAATATCTTATCTTATTTTCTTCCAAACATCCTATTTTTGGTAGAAAATGTTCATTTTCACCTCAGTACAGTAGTTCAGTCAATACATGTTAATATTGGAGCCGTTTGGAAGTGATTACTGTAATAAGCTCATTATTAATTCATAAGAATTTGCCGTGTGAGTCACATGCAAGGAGAGAAGTTTAGAAATCATTTATTTATTCATAATTAATTTCCCAAGAGCCCACAGAGATGGCAATGAGGGCTGAATATGCAGCTTAACACTTCACAAATGAAAAGGTCTTTATTCCTTTGCTTGATAAAAGCGTACAGTTCACTTAGCACTTAGCGCTTCCACTCGTTACCTAATGTACAGCTAAGTCTTACGGCTTTAAATCAGCACTATTCTTCAGCTTATCTGATTTATATAAAAGTGTTACATCACTCTGATATATTTACAAGTGATACCGAGGAAGTCAGTATACTTTCTATTATCAGTAAACATCGCTGACAATGTGTGAATATTATGACCTAACACTTTCCTCACTGCTCCTGTGTTCATTATAGAGGATAACTGATCAACTGTGGTGTGTCTATTGCTCTGCAACACTCACTGGAGTCATTATTTGCTTCTGTCATCAATGTCCTGTGAGGTACCACTGTTATGCTGTTGGGAGACTCAGTATACAAGAAGTCAATTCTCAGTACACCCTCACTCTAGAACATCTCACACAGTTAGTGGTTTCTGAGATATTACCTCCACCATGCTTCACGCTGTACACTATTATCATAGACATCAGTCACATAACGCCCTTTGTCCATTATGATGGTTTTACACTCTGCTACAACTGACTGGTGTGCTCACTTATACATGCAGTGAACACAGTCACATGACATCTGTGATGTTCAAGTCTGAAATGTTTATCTGTGTAAAGGTGCTCTCCTGATTTTATTCATGTTCTACACTTTAAAAACAAAAGGTTCCTCCAAGAACATTTAGGGTTTTCTCAGATTTCACACTGGCTGAACCATTTGACAACTTAAGTATTTTCACGGACACTTTCTTGATAGGTCTTAAAACATTCTTAAAACACAAACATATGACTCCTAAAAATTCTTAAATTCTTAGTTTTAGTCCTAAACTCTCAAATGGAACCTTTTAAGGTTATTTTAGTAATAATTAGTGTTTGTAAAAACTTTTAAAGACAAACCTCCAGGAAGGGTTCGTCAAAAGTAATTTAAGAGTTTAAAAAGATTTTAAAAAGTTTACTGGAAGCACTTTTAAAAGTTTTACTGGAGAATGTTCAACTTGAGGAATGCCAAAAGATCCTCCAAAAATAGTTTGTTGTTAGAGTGTAAAGTGTAAATAATTGAAGCCATGCATTTTGTAAAACACTGCATACCTGTGGACCTTTCTCAGCACTGTAGTGACACTGATGTGGTGGTGGTGTGTTAGAGCTGCTGGAGATGTTAAACACTGTGTCCTCTATTAGACACACCTACCTTGTTGGTCCAGTAAAGTCTGAGACCACATCTCAGGACAGTTTGTATTGGTCCACTAGTGCTTCATTGGTGACACTCTTGGTGCACTATTTTCACTCCAGTAGGGACACTGAGGTGTTTAACACACACTACCACACCACTGCCACATCAGTGTCACTGAGAATGATCCACCTGCTCTGTGGGGGTCCTGATCATTGAAGAACATGACAAAGTATACAGAGAAACAGATGGACTACACTAAAAGAGCATATATAGTGGACAATGAGTGTAGTTACAAGGTGAAGAGGCCAGTGAGTGTAGCATAGGCACATGTTTATCATTTGTGAATGTAAATAAGTCAACAATGCAATCGAATGAGCCAAAATGAAAGACAGAATGTCTGAAATCACTTCATTCCACAAGTTCAGAGCTTCACATGTCAAATGTTCCCTGAGGAGATGAAGACTGAACAAAGTCAAACAGACTAAAAGGTAAACTCAGGTTGAGAGAACAGAAGAAGTCCATTCAGGTCATAGCAAACCAGTGCTGGACTGTCTCTGATGAATAATGAATGACAACAAGAGAGTTTCTGCCTTGGAAAAAAGACAAGGGAGCTGGAAGTTTGAAGAGTGGAAGTCTTGCTTTAGTCTTTCAGTGTAGGTGGAAAGTTGTTTACTGTAAAAAAGATAAAGCATAAACAACTGGGAATACCTTTGGTACCAAATATGTTGTATTTGTGTGGAAACAACTATCATTGTTTGAGTGTATCTGGTTTGTTCAAAGAACTACTATATATTTGAGAATAGAATTTAAAGGTGTCCGCTTCTCTTCCATACCGTGCACCTCTTATCTGTTTTTCCTCAGCTCTCCTTTCTTATCTCATCCCTCATCTCCTCTCTCAGACACTTCCATACCATGCACTTCTACTCTCTCTTGTTTTTCCTCAGTTCAGCTTTTGTTTCTCTTCATTCACCTCCTCTTTCAGAGATTTGTATGCCATGTACATCTTCTGTCTCCTCTCTCTGTTCTCAGCTCTCCAGCTCTCTCACCAGCCAGTCAGAGCAGAGCTCATCGAATTGTTAATGAGCTTACCATAAAAGGTGAAACAACTTCAGGAAAAGGCAAAATTGCAGTGCTTTAAATGGGCATGTAAAACTACATATGGACATTTTTCACCCTGACCAAAGTCACAAACCTTCTATGCCAGGGGTGTCAGATTCCAGTCCTGGAGGGCCGGATTCCTGCAGAGTTTGGTGATCTTCCTGATCAAACACACCTGATTCAGCTCAGCGTGTAATAAGCATGTTTAATTGTAGAGTCCGTCAAGGATGTAACCTCTCACTATGTTTATTCAACATCTTAGGAGAACAAGTGATGAGGAAAGCACTACAGGGATTTATGTGAGGTTTCAAGATTGGTGGAAGGACTATTAACAATC
>BRDA01082586.1:0-13783 GCA_036984385.1 Crenuchus spilurus | reverse complement strand
TCTCTCTCTCTCTCTCTCTCTCTCTCTCTCTCGTGCTGTCCAGCAGAGCTTCTTACTTCTTGATGCCAAAGCTGAGAATGCAGCTACGATGTTGACTCTTCTCTCCAGTTGTGCAGTGTGTGTTAAAGGTTCAAATCTCACAGTCTGACTCAAGCAGTCATCAAAATTTTACCATGGGCTCCGCGGTGACCATCATAAAAGTCCACATCCTTCGTGACCCAGGCTTTAGAGTGCATTCTGAATGTGTAATAAAATTTTAAACAGACAGATTTTAAAAGTTAAGTACTGCAGTATTTCTGCTTACTTATATCAACTGTTCAGGTCTCGTATGGCAAAAAATCTTTACTTGTCACCTTTTTTGATGTTTGCCTTTGTGTGTTTATATAATCTAGTGTGCACAATGTACACTCACTGGCCACTTCATGGGGTATATTTATACCTTGTATCTACACTCATTGTTTATTTTATTCTTTGTGTGTTTTGTAGTTGCAGACTATAGTCCATCTGTTTCTGTGTATTTTTGTTAGCATCATTTCATATATTATATTGTAGCACCCTGCCTAATCACCTATGAACTAAATTTAACAACAAGGAAACTCACCAGGGCTACAATATTATACTTTCAATAAGATTTTATTTGTGTGGTGGATCAGTTTCAGCACTGCAGTGACATTGAGGTGGTGGTGGTGTGTTAGTGTGTGTTGTGCTGGTATGAGTGAAACATACACAACAGAGCTGCATGACTTTATAAACACTATGTTAGCCCACTGTCCTTTGTTTGGCTTACTTTGTTGGTCCATCGTGTAGATGTAATGTCAGAGACTGTAACTCATCTTTTGCTGCACAGTTTGTTTTTGTCATCATTCATTGATGGTCACATGACGCTGTTGGCTAGATAGTTTTAGCTGATGCAGTATTTTCACACCAGCAGTGACACTGAGATACTGTGTACTTTTCAGCCTGTTCTTCAGAGATCAGGGCATCCATAGGACCACCACAGAGCATATATTATTTGGATGGTCGCTCATACTCAGCATTACAGTGACACTGAAGTGGTGGTGGTGTGTTAATGTGTGTTAATGTGAGATGCTGTTAAAATAAAAATATCAGGCATTGGAAGAGCAGAAATGCTTTGATAGTAGTCATACCCATTTCCTAGCATCAGCTGATTTGTTTGAGTTGCCTCTATGTTTGTGTCCTCAGTAACAGCTGCTGTCCTGTAATCACATTAAGAGTCTACTTATAAGCACCCTGCAATGGTGTTGAATTTTGTATTGCTATGTCAGTATCTGCCCCCAAGAGACCTCAGTGCAGGATGGAAAGTCACATAGAGAGAAGAGGAACAACTGCACAAGACTGAGCAAATATTTTTTGTCACTTCCCAGTGGGGGAACAATCATGCAGGGGAGAAAGGGGAGAGAGGGGAGACAGAGAGAGGGATTGGGAGAAAGAAAGAGAGAGAGAGAGGTTTCATGACTTGCGGAGCAGGTCATCTCTAGAGTTGAAGAAGATGGGTTTGTTTCATAGTGATTTATCATTCTGCTGTCTACACTAGGGGAACATTCATCTGATAGAAGTTCAGAGAGGAGAGCTGAGAAAGAGAGAAAGAAAAAAAAGACTTGATATATAGTACAGGAGAGAGAAAGATTAATTTGATGGCAATGTTGTACTAGACTTCCGTTTTTTTTCTTTGGCTTTCACATTGGATTATGATACGGCCTTCACTGGTTTTAAGCACCTTTCTTTTCTCCATTTTCTCCACTGTAATTTGAGTGCTTTTTTTCATTTTATATCATGGTCTGTAGAGTAAATTCTGTATGTGTTTAAAGCTTTATTTCTACATAGATACATAGATTGACAGAGAAATAGAACTATACAGCTCGAGGAAACTGCAGCATTACACTTGCAACATATAAAATTGCACTTAAACTTATTTGTTACAATAAAAATAAGAATAATCATAGCATTGAATATGAAAGAATAGGAATATAATATATATTAATATATTAACATAAGCCTAAAAACATATAAAAAGCATGGTATGATGTAGATTTTTTCACAAAGACTTAATTAACTATTCAGTAAGAATATAACTTTAAGTACAGTGTGTATTGTTTACTTCTTTACACAAACAGTAAAAACCTTTAATACTAATGAATGCTTCAAAATATGGATTAAATATACTTCAGCCTGTGTGAAAAAGACTGACCTGCGCAATTACAATGCAGGTACACAGGTGTACATTTCCAACAACTAATATCTGCAGCTGTAGGAGTAGAGGCCGGCGCCCATCTAGCCATCTCCATCACTCACCTGCCGCCTAAGTGAGACAATAAAACAGCACGGGCTGTTGGTTATTTCACCCTGAGAATTGTGCAAAGATCCGTGCATGATGTATCACTACAGTGTTCATGATGTGAATGTACTGCATAACTCGAATCAGTAGATGCAAAGGAAAAAGAAAGCAGCCAAAAAAATGCCCGTCTCCATACAAACCATATCACCGTCTGATCAGGAGAAAAGAACTGCATGCTGGGCATTTTCAGCACATGTTGTAACATCAATTTTTTTCACACAGACTGCAGGAGGTCAGTGCTGTCTTGGCAGTAAAGAGACTTGCTGTAGAGCCTTATTGCAGTGGGTAAAGTCTGGGTTAGCCTACATGATTTTTACCCCTATTTTTACCCCTATTTTACAGTCTGTGCTGGCTGGCTCTAATCAGAATTTTTTTTTTTGTCAGTCAACAGTCAGAATGGAGTAGTGTGTGAGGGGTACATACTCCAATTTTGAGCCTCATAATCATATTTCAGTTGAAATATTGACCAGTCGACTTGAAATTAATCTTGTAGCATATTCTAGTCAGTGACTCAATCTGAACAGGTCCCATCAATAGCCAATGAAAACTGAACATGTGTGTGTGTGGAGAGAGTGAGAAAGAATATTTTTGGGTTTAACTCTGCATTACTAGCTGCCTAGGTAGTTATAATGTATAGATATTATTTTATATTATAGATAAGCAACTGACTTGTAAAGCTAGTCCAAAAAATTGCTTACTTAAATTTAAGTTCCACCTTAAATGCTGCAGCAGCTACATTGTGTTGTAGTGCACATTTGATGATGTAGCGCCATTTAAGGTGGAACGGAAATTTGTATAAGAAGCCAATATCTTGGGTACCCTGCAATATGTCCTGTGCTATGAACATCCAACTCTGTCTGCAGTCTGTACAGACCTTGCTGACTCATCCACAGCTTCCTCCCAATAGTCTTTTTCACCTTTCTTTTGTTTTGGTTCAGCGCAAATTGTGGTGCAAACCATGACAGCAGCAAGCTGTTGTGCTTCAGTGTTTAATTGGTGTCTCTTGGGCATTTTTGGGCATGTTCAATTTGGTTCAGACACAGTCTGAAGTGGTGTAGTGTATGATTCTTGTTTTTTTTTTTTTTTTTTTTTTTGTTATATGCAATAAAATCAGCAATACTCAGTCAGAAAGTGTAAGATACCTAGTGTTGTTTAACCTGCCACCACTTTTAAAGCTCTGTGGTGTACCCAAGGCCTGTACATAGCACTCTTTAACACAGCACAACTGTATCAGTGTGCTACTGAGTGTGCTTCTCTATTTTTCCACTGTTGTGTACAGGGGGTGTGAGGTATTGTCCAAGATGACTAACAGCTTATTGAGAATTTTTTTTTACCACAACCTCCAAATAGTCCAGCTTGACTCCTACAACAAAGCCAGCCTTCTTAATCATTTTGTTCAGGACAATTTTGTTGACGCTCTTGCCTCAACGCACAACAGCAAGGACTATAACACTCTCAACTCTCAAATGTCCATAGAAGCTTAGAGCACACAGTAAAACCTCAGCCTACTCAGACAAAAGCTAACGGCTCTTTCTTTTCTACACAGCGTGGGTGTTATAGTTTCAATTCAGTTTGTTGTCCAAGTGCACTTGTACATACTGTATGATATATGGAGTGTACAGAACAGTACTGATGTGGAAACATATCTGCCCTGTAGGGTGGCAGTCTAGTGACGGCATTGCTGTGTTGCCTCTGAGTTTACATGTCTGTCAGCACTGCATACACAAGGCTGGTGCCAAATCTGTACATAGTCCTGTGTAATTATTTGTGTCTATGTTTGTCTCTCCAGTTTGCACTCAATGGCATCATGCAAATTCACCCATCTCTCCTGCTGACTGAAGGGGGGGGGGGCATGAAGTGGCTGTGTGTATGTGTGTTTGCGAGACGCCCACTCACTCTAATGAGAAGTGACATTTGTTAGAGCCCATCAATGCTGACTTTACACCTCTTACAATCTGTGACAGTATATTGTGCTGGGCACTGTGGTCATTGGGTACACCTCCATGATACAGCACTACCATAATGTCACTATCAAACAGTGTGACTCTTACTTTTGTAAATGCAGTACAGAACAGGACAAAAAATCTATTAATAATTACTAACAAAAGAATTCAATGAGAGTACTGGGCTAACATTCAGTCAACATCTTGTTAATGTGTAGTTTTTATTGATCATAAGCTCACTATAGGCTCTTCATTTTTTCCCTGTAATGAAGCCGGTTGACCAGTTGACCTATCTGTGCTATCAGATATCTTCTTACTTAGCAACAGCTGCAAGGTTGGCAAGTTTGATAAATGCTTATTTAATAAGAAACAGAGCAGGTTTCATCTGATGACTGAGAGGGTAATTAAATGGGTTATTCAAAGAGAAAGTCATCAAAACATGGAGGATTGAATGTGTTCTGAGGTTGTAAGTGAGTGATGTACTTCTGTTGAGCACTGTCTTCTTCTTATTGGAATCTGGAAGTTAGAAGATATAAGTAGTGAGGCAGGAGGGGCAAGATGCCATCAAGGAAGGGCGGCACAGTGGCTTAGTGGTTAGCACGTTCGCCTCTCAGCGCTGAGGTCTTGGGTTCGAGTCCGCATCTGAGTGGAGTTTCCATGTTCTCCCCGTGTCTGTGTGGGTTTCCTCCGGGGTCTCCGGTTTCCTCCCACAGTCCAAAAACATGGAGGTCAGGTGAATTGGATACTCTAAAAAAAAAAAAAAAAAAAAAAATTTACCCTGGTGTGTGTATGTATGTATGCCCAGATATGGTTGGCACTCTGTCCTGGGTGATCCCCCTAGTGCTTGATGCAGTCCTCCAGGTGGACGGTTGCTTCCGGTTGAGAGTATGTTGTGTGCGATTGGCTGCCGCTTCTCACCGGTGTGTGTGTATATGGAGTGTGTTGATTGTAAAGCGTCCTTGGGTGTCTAGAAAGGTGCTATATAAGTATAATGTGTGTATGTATGTATGTAAGGAAGCCACAGAATGTGGCAGATTCTCCCAACACTGTCACTTTATATTTCTGAAAGTGAAAATGAAAGTGCACAGTCAGTGACCAATGTAGTTGCACGAGAGGAATTTAACCTTCATGTTTAACCCACCTGTGTAGTGAAACACACACACACCTACACACACATGCACACACACACAGACTAATGAACACACTACGGGGCAGTGAGCACAGATGCCAGAAGCAGAGGGAAGTCCCTATCCACGGTGCCTGGAGAGCAGTTGAGAGTTAGGTGCCTCGCTCAAGGGCACATCAGTCATATCCTACCGGTTTATTGAACCAGTAACCTTCCAGGTCTGCCCCCCACCAGGCTAAATGCATTTTAAAAAGGACATCACATCTGCTTTTTTGTAGTAAATAGTTGTATATAACTTCATTTTCTCTAAATTGTTGCCGCTGTTTGTTCAGATTTGCAACCTTTCGAGAATTCTTTAAAATTCTTAATTGGGGATGTTTGTGTTTTATAGTAATTAATGTATATATTTGCTTATATATTTATTTTATGTGAGTTCTTTGGGTCCAGTTTGGTAGCCCTTTGAGGGTAGGACATGACACTTGTCTGAGAAAGCCAAATAGTGCTTTATTCAAACATAATTTAACAAAACTCAGTCTCCATACACCACATTTGAACCATAAGCAACTCAAAAGGCCTATGAGAAGGCACTGTCTATCTTTATTTAACTCTAAAAGTTATTACGCTCAGCCCATGTTCAGTCCATAAGAACTTTTAGCCATGTAGCTTGCAACCTCTCAGCTCAGGCTTATTTTGCATAGCTCCAACAGTCCTCTCTGGGTAACACAGCACATTCACATTCTGGAGCCTCACCTGAGTTTGAGTTTTATCCAAAGCGACTTACAATTGGGGGTTAGGTGCCTTGCTCAAGGGCACTTCAGTCGTGACCTGCCTTGGGATTGAACCGGCGACCTTCAGGTCACCAGACCAGATCCTTAACCACTAGGCCATGACTGCCCCCCCGATATATATATATATATGAGGCACAGGTCTTTTGTCTCCTCTTTCTCTCCATCATAGTTGATAAAGTACAGTACAATAAAAAGTGAAAAGTAATTGTGAGGTCATGTACCCAACAATGGCATGGTAGACATTTTACCCCAAGTGTTAAAACATGTTGTTACACAGTAAATCTGCCAGTGTTAAATCGCCACTATTAGAGTTAAATTAACACTGAGAGTGTTACATTTTGACACTCTCAGTGTTAATTTTACTCTAATAGTGTTGATTTAACACTGGCAGATTTACTGTGTATGAAGTTGCATTTGTTTATATCTACACAAGTAAACTGGAAACTTCTGTGACAATCTGAATTAATTGTCATGCTGATGTTAGCATGTTTATTCAAAAAATCTACAGCCGATCTTACAGTGTAACCCATTTTAGAGGTGGGTCAGGATTTTGTTTCAACTGCCTTGTTGGTTCCGCTGCAGATATGCTGCAGCAAAGCCACACTTCAAGTTGGAGCAAAACCGTGGGATGGATTTTTACTTTCTGGACCTGGATTACTCACCTCTACACAAAAAACAACACATATGATTATAAAAAGAAACTGTTAAGACAACTTTATATCTTGTCTATAGATTGAATGGGATTTTTGCTTGAATTGTGCAAAAGTTACACTAACTAACCTGGCAGTAGTTGCAAAAGAACATATTTGTGCACAGAGCATTAACTGGGTAATCAGTTCTATCTCTAAATAAAAACAGTGATGTGATCAGGAAAATGTGCTATGATGTCATTTATTACAATAATCATAATAAAGCCCTTGTGTTGCATTTGTTTGTAGAGTAGAGAGCAGTGTCGTACAGTGCAGTTCATTATGGAGCTTATAGTTATAGCCTTATTGGGTCACCTCCAATTAGTAACCATTGCTGCTATAAATAAGTTCCTCCTGTGGGATGGACTAGTGCTTATGAATCTTCCGGAACATTCCTCAGAGGCCTGTACTCTGGTGTGTATGTGTGTGTTTCTGTGAGAGTCTAGAGTGTGTGAAGAAGCACATATTTGATCTGTATGACCTCGGGGACAGGGGGGGCGGAGTGTGAAGAGCTGACTGCTTCCTGATCCGTGAAACTGAGGCTGTGGTGCAACGCTTGGACCCCTACCTTGCTGACAAACAAGTGATTTGTGTCTGCCAACGTGACACCACCACCATTCCTCCCGCAAGATGGATGGGAGCACCCGGAGCAGAAGATATTACTGAAACCCTATCAGTGATATTAGCCAAAGGAAATATGCCCTCCCCAGGGATGTCTCAATGCCGACCGTGATATACTACTGCATTATTCTGCCCATCGCTCATAAAGCTCGGCCCGCTGCGGAATGTATTATTTTAAAGTGGAAAGTTATACTGGCCCCGGCCACATGATGATGCATCATATTCGGCACACTGTGTCCTCATCACCACTGAGAGGGTCCTGCACTGCGGACTGCCCGTGGCTACAGCACTCCTGCTCTCTGCTCTCATCTCAAAACTGCATCGCCTGCATTAAAGTGGTGGTTTTGGTATTGCTCTGTGTATTTTAAATTTGCTGAGTGTTTTGTCATTGTCTTACAGTGACAGTTTGCTCAATCAAATGATGTTTGGGGTAAAAAGTCAGCTTCTTTAATTTTCTACTAGAACTTTAAGGCTAATGTAGCGAACAATGAATAGAAGTGCAAGGTAGCATCAAATAAACTGCCAAAATCATCACATCATTGACATCATGTTCTTCAAATAGATTATGTATTTTTGAAACTGCATGACATACTGTTATCTATTTAAATGATGTAAAATTCAGGTTTCTGCTGTTGTGACCTACTTTTGTTTATTTTTGTACATGACGGCATGACGTACAGTCAGAAAACCTGATTATTTAAGAATTCAGCCTCGTTTAGAATAAGTGTATGATGACTTCGCTAAGCTCCAGTGCAAAACTAAAGAAGGAAAATGTTAAACATAAAACCTACAAATTTACAAAAAATATCCTTTTGTTTGAGTGAGGAAAGTAGGCCAAAAGCTCCCAACTGCATACTGATAGTGTGTGTGTGTGTGTGTGTGTTTTCTCTTCAAACAAGGTGTGAAATGATGTCTGTGTTTGCTTCTTCCTTCTAGCTGAATGCGGTGGGACGATTAAAGATGAGCCGGCGGGTCGGATTCTGTCTCCTGGTTACCCAGCACCTTACGAGCACAACCTTCACTGTGTGTGGACAGTCGAGGCTGCACCTGGTAGCACCATTGGGTCAGTATCCTACAGCATTTCCACATGACCTTTCACATCAACAGTCATCTCGAGTATCAATCTTATTATCCTCTATTCATCACTCCATCTCCATTCAACCTGTGACATTACATTTATGGCATTTAGAAGACGCTGTTCATCTTTGCGAATTACAGTACAGTTACAATCATGCTATGGTTGTAGGTGAGTGTAGTGTTAGTGTTGTAGCATGTCTGACAAGGATGGGGATTGAACCTGAGTCTGCCATACGGGAGGCAGCATTGTTACCCAATACACTACTGTAACTATTGATATGCTCATCAGTGCTTATTGTTGCCTATTTCACATCTCCCAGACTTTGGATCTCAGACTATTCACCATTTCACCATCCAAAACATCTGTTAATGTTTAGTTGAATTATTTATTCATCAAATGAACAATCACTGACGTGAAAGTGCACAATCATTGACCAATGTGCTTGAACTCATTCATGCATTGAAACACATACACACAATAGTGAACTCACACACAAGGGTTTAAATAATGCAAACATAACAAGACACAGGTGTAGACAATGAGGGGCGGGGCTAGACATGACTTAACATTAAAGGGACAGGACATGACAAAGCGTGACAGATATGTAGTCCTGTTTTCTGAAAGATTCTTTCACTTCTTGGTATAAAACTAATAAAGTCAGAATCACACATCAATGCAGAATGTAAATCCAGTAGAAATATAATAGATTTTTAGTTGATTTATGTTTTCAGTTGCAGCACATTTATATGAGATGTTATGTCTAAAATTGTGCATTCTGAACTAAATATTTTATTATGATTTGTTATAATTTGACTGTGATGAAACGTTACTGCTATGTGCACTGATATTTTGTTGGAGGGAAAAAAAAAACAAACCTCCAGCCTGTTGATGCAGCATGTACATGCATATGTAAATCAATTTGTAATTACATTTAAATATGTTAGAAAGACAACAGTGATAGTAGTCCAGATAGTGCTTAAAAACCGTAACTGGCTCAGAGGGAATTTTCCACCATGCTTGTGGCTGTCTAAGTGTGTGCCTCTCTGCATGCCTTCTATCCTGGGTTCTTATTGTAGTTGGTGGTGTTTGAGCTCAGCATGTGGTTGGTCCTCACTCTGAATGCTTGTGGTGTATGTGCGTGTGCCAGTATTGATCCAGACTGCTGTTTTGTTCAACTGGAATGGGAAATGCTAGGAGGACATTAGTGCTTTGGCAGTCCTATAAACTGACCTCTCCCCACCCTCCTGCAAATCGCTGCCCTTCGCTACTAATGAATGAACATGCGCCCTCGTTAATTGTCGCTCGTTTCACCAGTGTAATTTTGCATGAAATCTCAGAGCCAGGCGCTGCCTTAATTGGAGCACAACTCTGACGGTGCTGTTTATCAGACCCCCACCCCAACCTCCTCGTCCTTCAGTTGCACTTTGGAGCACTCCCAGACTCTTCTCACTTGCTTTTTTTTCTTAAATCTGAGTCTGACTGGAGGTCTCAGGTCTAAAGGTGATGAAAGAAATTCAACCAGACATCCAAAACATCCACTCTTCTGTGTTTTTGTTTGTCTCCAAATTACTGCTATTGAGGAACGGGGCCGAACGTCATTATCATCAGGGGTTTCTTGTGGAGCTGTTAAGGCCCCTCTGCTCTTTTAAACAACAAGAAGTCTCTGAATATCGATAACAGGACCTTATCAAGCATCTTCGGCGCTCTCCAGGTGCTTGTTAGCTTCAGAGAGAAACGGGGGGAAAAATCGAAGGTGACACATGGAATGATGATGGTTACCTGACCTTGTGTTCCTTTCCTTCTTGTTATCCAACAGTGCTACTCATGGGTTTTTAGATGACCTGAAACCAAACACTTCATCATGACTGGATAAGGATGAAGACCACAGCAGAATAAGCTTCATATGTTTTATATTGTATGACATATTTATCTGTTGCTAAATATGCTTCGATGCCCGTTTGTTATGTGCAAGTCTAGTAGAAACATTAATTGGCTGTTTTATCAGGGTTGCCTTCCATGTAGGTGCATGTTGTACTTATTATAACCTGCACAGTTTATCAGCACCACTCTAACATGGCTGGTAATGGAATGGAAGCACTGGAGGACCAACACTGATCAGATATTATTCAGGTAGTGGACCATTCTCAGCCCAGCAGTGATACCATCATTGCAGTGGCATGGTTGCAAGTGTATAAGTCATCATGGAACATGCATTCAATATGTCCCATCATGTCATTTAAGACAGTTTCAGACCTACTGCCTCTGACTATATCCACAGGGGAGTTGTGTCTAATAAAATATGTAATAAGTGTACACTGTGTTTAAAACAGAGATGTCAATTTATTACAGCAGTTCAATATGGTTGATTATTAGGGGTTCAAAGGCACTGCATTTGCAAATAAAGGACATTTGTTGTGTCCAGTTGTCTCCAGTGACAGTGATGGAAACAGGCACCTGGCTTTGCAACTGTTCTTTACAAATTCACTCTGGCAATAGCTGCAAACAACTTTGCTTTTATCAACAGAGCCATCTGGAAGTGGTTTGTAATGAAACATGACCAGTTGCAGTTTCAATTCAAGCAAGTTGTGGTAAACATGTAGCTGGACAGATGCTGCATGTGATCAAATGCATTAATGTATTTAAAGAAACAACAGCATTGATGCATTAAGTTTGACACTCCTACTAATTCCATTGTTTTATATATTTAGTCATGATTTTTATTTTCTTTTTTTACATTTTTGTCAATTTTCTCCCCTTCACAATGTGGTAGTAGCCAATTAACCCATCCCGTCCACTAGGAGGCTCTCCCCATCACTTTGCACTGTCCCTGACTCTAGGAGGGTGAAGACATGCACAAGCCTCCTCCATTGCGTGTAATACAGCCACCACCTCTTTTCTAACTACCGCTTGATACACCATCCCTGGTGAGCCAACGTGCTCGGAGGAAAGCGCAGGGTTCCCAGCTTTGAATGAACCAATCAGTAGACGCCTGAGCCAGCGGATATTGCAATGTGTGAGTGTTAGGGAGAGTGAGAGCGCCATCTTCCCACCCAGAGAGAGCACGGCCAATTTTTGCTGTCTTGGGCCCCAGCTGTTGATGGCAAACAGCATGACCGGGATTCAAACTCACGATCCTCTGATCATAGTGTCAGCGTCTTAGCCTGCTGAGCCACTCAGGGCCCTGTCATGATTTGTTTTGAGATGTGTTTTTTTTCGACTTGAGCTTCATGAGGACCCAAAAATAGCACCATTAGAATGTATTAATTACATCAATGATTTAATAACGAGTGCCACAGTGACTTGGTTAGCACAATTGCCTCTCACCGCTGAGGTTTTGGGTTCAAGTCCCCATCTGGGTCGAGTTTCCATTTTCTCCCCGTGTCTGTGTGGGTCCCCTCTGGGGTCTCAGGTTTCCTCCCGCAGTCCGAAAACATGGAGGTCAGGTGAATTGGACAATGTAAGTTGTCCGTTGTTGTGTTTTACCCAGCGAAGGATTGACTGCCTGTCCTGGGCTTGCCTAGGATAGTTTGTAATGCCCTGCCCTGCACCCAGTGAGGGGTTAGGGGACTCACCGTGACCCTGATCAGGATTAAATGGATAAGATAATGGATGGATGGACGATAATATAATTATATTCACGGTTTAGTAGATCATTTAGCTAATTACACTTTCAGTCATGTTCATTTTGAATTCAGTCTGCCAAGTAAGAAGCACCTTTGTTATTCACAATATTATACCACATTTTCACTTTTTGTGTTACTTTACTGCTGGTTGATTTATCCATAGTTCTCCCGCAAGCACTGTCCAGAAAGTAGTGTGTTCCAGCACTAACATTACTGATATCACTGTTATTACAGTGTATTTTGCTTGTAAGCAGTGCTTTGGACTGTACTTGAGTGATATATTCACTCTGGCAGTAGCTAGAAATAAAATAAGAGTTATGAAGAGAGCCATCAATAAAACATGTCCTTTAAAAGTAGTAATTGTGAGAGATGGTAGGAACTGTGTTGACTGTGTTGCATTATCACATTATCTATGTGTTAACTGTGATGCCCTTATATTGGGTTAGATAAAGTACCTGAAAAACTCATATAAAGTGGCATTCTAGCATAGGTCAGGCTACTAAAACTGCATAATAACTTTGACACAAGACCAGCTCTCTGTTGAGAAGTGGGAAAGATGCTATTAAATTGCACGTTTCATGAAGTGCTCCACTTCATATGTAGGTTTAGTTAGTAAACCAAGCAGGGTTCATAGTGTGTGTGTGTGTGTGTGTGTGTGTGTGTGTGTGTGTGTGTGTGTGTGTGTGTTCGTGCTTGCTGAAAAGGCTCACAACACAAGATGTTCCAGTCAAACTGAAGAGGACATTTCTTTCCCTCTTTCCCCTCTGTCTTCTCTCTCTCTCTCTCTCTCTCTCTCTCCAAGACATCAAACAAATAAACACTAATATTGAATATTTAGAACTTTAGAACTAATATATTATCATTGCTGTCCTATGAAAACAATGTATTTCTGTTCTCTACATCACCTGAACACTGCATATTCCCTTTACCAGGAAAACAATAGAATATCACTGAAAAAAGTTTACTGTAATTCATAATTTAATTCAAAGATTATTTTGTTTGTTATTGTTATTTAATATAAACTAATATAATATAAATATATGAAATGTTTACATATGTCACGTTTACTTTTCTCTAGATCAGTATGGTTTATTCCTCATTACCATCCAAAACTCAGAATTTCAAATTACTGCAATAATTAATTTTCAGTTTGGGTAAATTACTATTCAAACAGCATCAACATTAAAAGAAGAAAGCAAGAAATATGTCACTTTTTGGGCAATGAATATAAAATATTGAACAGTTTAGCTTTTTAAATTAAATGATGAACAGAAATATGATAAGATTCACCAGCATATTGCTTGTACATTTCATCATTATTGGACTAAAATTTGTTACAAAATTCCATGGGATTAAATTTGTTAACATGAATGTTGTTCAAGTTCAAGAGGTTTTTATTGTCATTTCAGCCATGTACAGTACAGACAAAACAATGTTTATCCAGGACCAGGTGCAACACAGAAAACAAGTGCAATGAAAAATAAATAGAAGCCCTAATAAAACATAAAATATAAAATGCTGCTTGTATAACTACACTAAGACACTTTACAGGACGAAGG
>BRDA01082584.1:0-22047 GCA_036984385.1 Crenuchus spilurus | reverse complement strand
TCACGTTTTTTGATAAAAGTCTTTTGCGCTGAGATGAGGTGGTTTTTCAGTCGTATTGAAATTGGTTTATATCACAAAAGTGTAATGGAAACACTCAAACAGACTTTTTCGCATTAAGGAAGTCACGTGATCAACAACCGAACAATTCTATTGGCGAAGAAGAAGAAGACAACAACAGAAAGTAAGAGGATGAAGATGACGCGGCATATTTGGAATAACGAGGAGAGTCCTTGGACAATGTGCAGCTGGCTCCACTAGAGATCTCACAGCATCACAAAGTTCATTAAAAGTTGAGTGTGTCATTCTAAAATGTTGAATCCACAGCTCTTCTGTAAAACCATCGACTACAGTTTCCCAAAAACGCCGCATACGTAGCCGCTCCCAAGTATAAGGGGCTTGTCGCTCCAAAGCCTCGATAAGTCGGCGTCTCTGATGGCTGATGATGAGCACTAGTGCCGTGGTAGCAGTATGTATAAAGCTGAAGTATGTGTTTACATCCACTGCCGCCATGTTTGTAATGACTTATCGCGAGAACAAACATATTCACACGTGATTTTATAAAAGTATTTCGCATTTAATGTAAACACCACAATTGTGAAACTTGTTTTGTTGAATTGTTTTTTCGACAAAACAGAATATCGATAAAGTTTTGTGCAAAACTACAATGGAAACGCGACTATTATCTTGCTGTAGGATGAATTCCTGACCAACTAGCTGCATAAAACTGTTGTAAAACTTTTGACCAGTAGTGTCAGTGTGTGCGTGTATGTGTTTATACACATATTTATATACACAACTTTTCCTGCAACAAAAAACAACAATAAACATGCAATAACTATCTTGCTTGGTTTTTTGTTTTATTAATTAGATGCTGTAGTACTGTTTCGAGCGAAGTGTTAATGAAGCTTTATTTAATACTTTAAACACTTCATTATTTACTAATACAGATATTTGTATTCAAACACATTGCTGTGCTCGGAGAGGTAGTTGTCATCTTCTCAGTGTCCAGAGGCCTCTCACCAAGAAGCTGCTAGAATTACACTACTTTAAAGTATAATGCTTACTGATTATCAGAAATCATCTATGTATGTATATGTAAAATATACCTCACTTGTTAATGTAATGAGCATCCTTGAATCTAATGTCATGATGTTAGCATTTTTTAGAACTTTTTTGAAGTCGGAATCATCAGAAAACTACCAGTAACTGTAAGTAATTAGTAGTCTACCTTAATTAACTGCAGATGGTATTGACCCCCCCACACACACACACACACACACACAATTAGATGCACCTGCTTTGCACAGTTTGTCATCAGTCACAATTTGATCCTGTCTCAGTTTAATCTATGGCAGATCAGATGACCACATGGGAAAGCACAACAAGCAACAATGTGATAAAATCACAGAGAAACAATATCATGTCTGGGGAGTGACCACATTTGCATTCAGGCTGAAAGATGTTCTTCATCCAGTAGCTATTACTAGCACAACATGAATGCCTCCATTACTACTTCACATATACTTAAAAAAATTAATTTCACGGAAAACATTCATTTTTGTTTTCATATATATATATTATGTTCATTGCACACAAAATAAACATATTTCTTTTTTTGTATTGATCCGTATGACCTATAACCCATTAAAACCAGAAATCCATTATCTCAAATTATTAGAATATTTTATTTGGAGTTCGAATAAATGTTCAAATAGTATAAATAATATGGATCTCTTGGGCTACAACTGCCACATTCCTGACATCAAGCCATTTCTGAACCAGACAGTGTCAGAAGTGTCTTGTCTGGATTAAGGAGAAAAGATAAAGAACTGGACATTTGCTCACTGGTCCAAAGTCCTCTTTTTCTTTTGGAAATCCAGGTCCTAGAGTCTGTAGGAAGAGTGGAGTCATGGGTGTCTGAAGTCCAGTGTGAAGTTTCTGGAGTCTGTGAGAGTTTGAGGTGCCATGTCAGCTACAACACTGTATATTATCAAGTTCAAAGTCAAGACAGCCATCTGCCAGGATATTTTTGAGCATTTCATGCTTCCATCTGCTGACAGATTTTGTGCAGATGGGTATTTCCTTTTTTCCAGCAGGACCTGGCCACAGTGTGAAAATCACTTCCAAATGGTTTGCTCACTATGGGCTTGATTGGCCAGTCAAATCATGAGCTATAAGCACACTGATCAACATTAAAACAAAAAGGGATGAGGTAGAACAAGCCTTGAAAGCTGGTGCTACTAATTCCTGCAGAGAGAAAGGCACCATGAGCCACTACAGCTACCACAGCATTATGCAGCGCCATGCAATGCCCTCAGGTATGCACTTAGTTGTATGCACCCCACTCCAGCCCCCAAAGTACTTTGCTATAGTCATTATATGAACTTGTGAGTTTATGAACATTAAGCCTGTGGTGAATATTGGGAAATGTAAAACCTTAAAACTTTAGAAAGCCAAGCAATGATGACAAATAGTCTCTATTATGTAGAACAGTGACCTGCTGCCCAGGCTTCTTCATACAGATTATATGCTTAAGTAAATTTCTTGTTAGTTACAATACAAGTATGCATGTGTAATATAGTATTATTGAATATTTAATAATGTATGTTTTTGCTTGATTGCATTAGGCCTTACCCTACTAGTGCATTCAGCCATGATCCCATGGAAGCCAGTTGTTTCCAGGAATGATGTCGCTAATTCTGACTTCTAAGAAAAAAGCATGTTCTCACTAGCTGACATGATTCATGTGTAAAGTGCTGAAGTGCTAGCCAGCATGTCTAGAGGGAACACCATTTAATACTAAATCTACTCAACCATCACATACACCGTTCAGCCATAACATTATAACCACCTCCTCGTTTCTAAACTCACTGCATTTTATCAGCTCCACTGATCATACAGGTGCACTCTGTAGTTCTACAATTACAGACTGTAGTCCATCTGTTACTCTGTATACTTTGTTAGCCTCCTTTCACCCTGTTCTTCAAATGTCAGGTCAACCACAGAGCAGATATTATTTGGGTGGTGGATCATTCTCAACTGACACTGACAGGGTGGTGGCATGTACACAGATGTACAAATACACACACACACACACACAGCTTGTCTAGACTTTGTAATGAAGTACTGTTGATAAAATAAGGCTCAGATAAACATGAGCCTTTTGTCACCGTGCCTAATGTCAGGCGTGGGCTAGAGGGGCAGTGGAGCCGTGTTCTCTGGAATGATGGTGCTCCATCCAAAACTTTTAGGATGATTTGGGGAGTTTGGATGAGGTGGGGTGGTGATCATCCAACATCCTGACCACACTAACACACACAGCAGTGCTTCAAAATCTAGTAGAAAGCTTTTCCTGAACAACAGAGACAGGTAATCCATCAAAAGAGCGATGAACTCCTTTAGAATACTATTAAGTTCTGGAGAAACAAAGAATAAGCTAGTGTAGGGTGACCAAATCCGAGATGACGAAAAAAAGGACACCTCAGCAGTTTTTTTTTTTTTTTTTCTTGAACATCAATTGTATTATTATTATTAATAATAATAAATATTGACAAATTATGATTTATATTTTTGTAACAATTACTAGTTACTATTAATGATGTACTAATATACTAATAACTATGAGATTTATTATGAATAATAAAATTATAAAATGAAATATTAATACATTATTACATATTAAAAATAATAAGCTGTTAAAAGCATGTAGCATAAAATTATCAAAAAACCTCAATTTACACGTAATTTTACCTCATTTTTGAGCAAATTCTGAATTATTTTGATAATAGTTCAACTTAGAGGCATGTAAATAGATGGCATATCACAATCATCATTACAATTTATGAATTGTATTATTAAACCTCTGAGAGTAAAATACGTCTAGCTGATGTGACAGACAACATGTAAACAACTTGTAATGCATGTAAACAGCTGTTTGATGGAGTGACAGCGGCGAAGGCCAATCACAATCTAGCAAGAAATGACAGAGCCAATCGGTGAGCTTGTAGGCAGTCTACAGGGAAACCGGCTTAGATTTCTGCTTGGGTCCTGCTCGCCCAAGTACATTTTATATAGCGTAATATCTCACTCAAGCGAACCGAATGGAATAGTGGCAGGGTGAGACTAGTTTGTGAATGAAACGCTTCTCGGATAAAACAAAATCCCAGACGTTTGTGAAATTCTGCCCAGGCATGTTTTTTAAGTCTCAAAAAAAGAGGATATGTCTGGGTAAGAGGACGTCTGGTCACCCTAAGCTAGTGTCCAAATACCTTTTCCATATAGTGTACCAAGAAGGACTTTGATGAAGTAACACAGATGTTATTGTTCAGATTTTGTAGAGAAGGTGAAGAGAAAGTGTGTGTGTGTGTGTGTGTGTATGGTGGCGCAGGGGGCAGGGTGGTTGGGGGCAGTGTGGTGGGTGCAATTGGCTGCATGAGTGTTCTGTGTAGGAAACCATCAATGTTTTGCACTTTAATGTGCAGAAATGCAACAAGGTGGCTTTGCTCTCTCTCTCTCTGTCTCTCTGTCTCTCTCTGTCTCTCTCTCTCTCTCTCTCTCTCTCTCTCTCTCTCTCTCTCTCTCTCTCTCTCTCTCTCTCTCTCTCTCACTCTCTAACATCAGGGGTCCATCTTTTCCAGCAACTGCTTCCTCAAACAGTTTTCTACACACCGGCAATGTTTTATTTATTTCAGTTTGTGTTTGCCATCTGTCTGTGAAACTCCTCTTCAGCTTGTGCATCATTCTCTCTCTCTCTCTCTCTCTTTGGAAATGAGTGGACCAAGTGTCACTTTTGGACTCCAGCTGTTTCCCAGCTGTCATTACAGTCAATCGACCTTCATCTCTCTCAGTAGCAATAAGTCAGTCTGAGCAAAAATGAGTTTTGAATGTATATTTGGTGAGGAAAGTCAGTATCAGTTCAGTGTATAGTCAGCAAACATAATGTCAATTAACATCCAACCCTCTCTTGCCACTTATCATTCTGTCACCACAATCACAGTTCATTCTGTTGATCAGTGTCAGTACATTCAAATAGGTCTTTCACACCTGGCTCTTGTTTTGTACACTCAGGCTGCACTTTCTGGTGTTCCATACGGAGGAGGTGCATGATGTGTTGCGGATCTGGGACGGGCCTCAGGATGGAGGGGTGTTGCTGAGGGAGCTGAGTGGGTCCACCCTACCTCCTGACCTCCACAGTACCTTCAACTCCATCAGTCTGCAATTCACCACTGACTTCTTCACCAGCAAACAGGGCTTCGCACTGCAGTTCTCAGGTAAGATTGTCTGCTAGTGCATCTCCAAAGAAAGAAAATGAACAAAAGAAGAAATACTCGACTTGACAAGGCCATCACCGTTTTATTATAGTGATGCGTGCTTGGACGATACCTTACAAGAAATGTGTTTTGTGTATGCCTATACACCCACTGTCCACTTTATTAGGTACACATACCTTGTATTTACACTCATTGTCCATTTTATCAGCTCTACTGACCTTATAGGTGCACTTTGTAGTTCTACAATTACAGATTGTAGTCCATCTGTTTCTCTGTATACTTTGTTAGCCTCCTTTCATCCTATTCTTCAATGATCATGACCACCAAAGAGCAGCTATTATTTGGCCAGTAGATCATTCTATAACAACCTCAGCCTCACAGCCTCAGTCTTGCTCATGTGTTCTGTGTTTACGTTCAGTTGTCTAGTCATGCTCTGTCTTAGTCTTGTGTCCACGTGCTGTTTTGTTTACGCCCCCAACCACACCCTCATTTTCTCAGCCCCACAGCCCTGTTCCTCAATCACTAGTCTAATTATGTTTGCTATTTATGTTCCCTTATGTATCAAATGTCTGGGCCAGTAATTGTTGTCCATGTGTTTCTCTGTATACTTTGTTAGCCTTCTTTTAGTTTGTTCATCTGTAATCAGGACTCCCACTGAACCACCTATATGGACAGTGGAGCTGATACAAAGGACAATGAGCGTAGATACAAGGTTTGATGCTCCTAAATGTGAATTATTATAGATGTTTCATATTACTTTACACATTTCATGTGTATCTGAATATCCAAACTTCTTTATAAAAGAGGCCCTGGAGGAATAGTTATCTAATAAGTCTGATTTCCAGTAGTTGTTTGTGTAGGAACAGCTGGAAATAACACAATCTCAATCTGGAAGTGGTCTGGAGTAGATTGGAAGTTTACTGCTTTAAGCCAGTACAAATTGCATGAGGGGATTTGAGTGACAGCATTGTAGCCCTTCATTCAATTTCCATCTGTTAATTTCCGTACCACACCTGTGCAAATTTGCAGTATGCTAGAATGAACATAACACTACAGATTTTGCATTTGAATGGCTGGTGCTAGTTTGGGAAAACAGTGAACCTAGGCAATAAAATCACCTTGAAGTTCCAGTGTAGTAGCAGTGTGACTCACAGTCATGCAGAATTTCACTGATATACCATATGGACAAAAGTAGTGGGACTTCTGCTTATTCGTTGGTTCTTCAAGAATATTAAAAAGTGTATACTCATTTGTTGGAGACCCTACTGTCCACAGAAGTCTTTCTACACGATTTTGGAGCATTACTGTGAGGATTTTGATTGGTTTCAGCAATGAGATCATTAGTGAGGTCAGGAGGTTTGATCATCAACTCCCCAGCTCATCCCAGAAGTATTGGATGGAACGCTATCATTCCAAAGAATGCATTTTTACTGCAGTGCTGGGGGACTTTATACCTCTCTAGCCCAAGCCAGGCATTAAGCACGGTGCCAGTAGGTTTGTGTTTATCTGCTCCAGAGAGTCCTATTCTATTGGCAGTACATCTCTGTACATAAGCTGAATGCATTCATTACAAGGGATGTCCACAAACATTTGGACATATAGTGTAGATTTAGCTTCCTCTAGGATTTCTGCCACAGATGTGGATTCATCCATATCCAAGCCAGTCTAGTTGAGCCACGATCTCTCTTGCCATTAAACCTCATCTTTATTCAGGACAAGCACTTTCCCCCCCACCTTTAGCAGCCAAGATCTGCTGAGATGTTCTCTGCAATCCTGCCAGCCATCTTTGAGAATAGTTGCTTAATCACAGGAGGCAGGAAAAGAAAAGCCAGGCATTCTGTGTTGCACACAGAGGGTAAAGGGAGCTGGTATTTTTGTTCCAAAGCTTTGTTATATTTTTAAACCCCCCCCCTGTCTAAAGTTGAGTGAGAGTGAGAAGGCTGTGTGGAGAATCTGCACAGATGTTTGAATAAATAAGAATATGGATAAGACTTCTCTGAGTGGAACTGATGTGTGCTGGTGTGCTGAAGAATCACAGAGCTCAACGCAAGCCTAATCTGTCTGCTCTAGAGGGTTATGATCCTCCAAAAACAGCAGCAGCAATCTGAACCCACGGGACTGCTCCCTTCCCATTGGCCTCTCCTCTATTTACTTTCTTACAATCCATTCTTTTCTTTTTTCCCCCCAAAACCCAGTTTTATACTGCTCAGTCTCTCCGACTTTAGTATTTTAAGCTGGTTCCTGTGTTGTTGCTCATTTTAATGACTATTAATGAGTCCTTGTTTGCTGTCGTTTTTCTTTCTAAACTGTGCAGTCTCTACGGCCACCTCCTGTAATGACCCTGGCATGCCAACTAATGGCACTCGCAGTGGAGACAGCAGAGAACCAGGGGACCATGTGATCTTCCAGTGTGACCCTGGTTATGTCCTACAGGGGGCGACTAAGATCACCTGCACGGAGATCAACAATCGCTTCTTCTGGCAGCCTGATCCACCTACCTGCTCAGGTAACAGCTGCTGAGACTGAGACTACAGTAACACAGGATTACTCAGCAGTGGACTCGGTTTTGTAAAAGAGGAAGTTCCAGTATTGTATGTAGCAGTGATAATTTTGTTAACGATAATTATGACTAAAAATATTCATTGACGACCATTTTTTCACAACGAAAACAAGATGAGAACTAAATACAAACTAATATTTTAATATGAAAACTATGAGAAAGTCTTAGACTTTTCATCAACAAATAAAAATGGAACAAAAATGTCTCGAAGCACATTAAGCTGCCCTGTCACACTGGTAAAGTTTCACTACACAACGTGCTGACGTCACTCCCACAGCTTGGATGGAAAAGAAGAATAGATTTATGGAGTAATTGCACTTTTACTGCCACAGAAAACAAAACAGAGTGCAAAGTTTGTGGATTTAAGATAACTGGGGAAAACACGACAAACCTCAAGAGGCACTTGAGTCCTCACCACCACGAGCTTTGCAAAAAACTAAGCTAACATAGCCAATTTAGCTAGCTAGCTAGTTACTAGATGTTAACTAGCTAGTTAACGGTGATGAATATGTATATTGTTTGATATGTTTCATGTTTCATACTTGAATTTTTCAATGTCTAAAGGGGAAATGTGCAATCCATTATCTTCTAACTGGAGCCTTCGTTGCATCTAAAAATATACCTAATTTAAAATAATATAACTGTAATGGTAGACAGAAGCCAGGATGCAGATATTTATTTACAAAAAAGCAGAACAATAAAGACTTGAAATAATTCACAGTACAAGATGAAGCAACCAAAACCAAAGGAGCAAATCCAAATATCAAAATCAGAGTGCAGAAAAAAGATCACAAAAAAACACGATAAACAGTCCTCAGAAAAGACAAAGTAAACACTATCAAGACCTCGCGTACATAGGGTTAGCTTAGCTTATATAGCACTCTAATGTCTATGGTAGCAAGACTAGTTTTCGGGTGATAGCGACCTCCGGTGGCTGGGAGGGGCATTGTCCTGTCGAACTGCCACAATAACTAAACATACAACTAAAATTAGATTAAATATTGTAAACATTTATTGACTAAAACTAGAATAAAATGTTTTCAGTTTTTATCAACTAAAACTAGAATAAAACTAACAATAACTAAATGCCTAAAATGTGACAAAAAATAATATACATTTTATTCAGAAAACTAAAACTAAAACTAAATCAAAATTAACACTGGCATGTAGTACAAATATTAAATTAACATCATTGAGTAAGTTTATGTTTGTGATTTTTTTTCATTTTCTTTCAATTGTGTGATAATGTCTGCACTTCAAAATGGTTAATTAGAAATTAACTGATAGCTCCAGGGGTGAAAAGTAAGTCTTTCAGCAATGTTTGTTGGCTTTTGTGAATTTTAAGACTGTCCTTGATGAAGTGATGGCAGTTAACAACAGTAATTAAGAGGCTATAATTAACTGCCTTGTTTGATTTTGGGCCACATTGAATTTGTGTGAACGCTTAGCTAAGCCACAAGCAAATCTGGGGGCTTCTTCAAGGTTATACGTGAAAACCTAGCACCAAATGTCAACAGCCATTAGCATTCTCTACACAGCATGTCAATACATGGGACCTTGTGTACAAGCAGAATCAAATAAATACTCAAATGGAAAGCATCATGTATTCTATCTATTAGAAGTTAAAATATAGAGTGAAAATTTTATAAAATGAAGGTATGGGTCAGGGTTGGAAAGGTAGTTGAAATCCTATGTAAGCACTTATTTTTTATGTGCTCTACCTTCCAGCTCCATGCGGTGGAAATCTGACTGGTCCAAGTGGTCTGATTTTGTCCCCTGAGTACCCAGAGCCCTACCCTCATGGTAGAGAGTGTGACTGGACGGTCATGGTCACCCCAGACTACATTATCTCTCTCACTTTCAACCAGTAAGCAGACACTCATATACAACCTGCTTAATGTTAATCCCATTCATTTTCATTCGACATGGGCGCCCTTATATACTCTTGATCACAGGTGCCTCTGACTACATTCATCTCTCAGAGCAAAGATAAGCATCACCACTCTTTTCTGCCTTCTTCTAGCTTTAGCCTGGAGCCCAGCTATGACTTTCTACACATCTACGACGGCCCTGACTCACTCAGCCCGCTGCTGGGCAGCTTTTATGGCACTGATGTCCCAGAACGCATCGAGAGCAGCTCCAACACACTTTTCCTGGCCTTCCGCAGTGACGCCTCACTGAGCAGCAATGGCTTTGTCCTGCAGTACACAGGTATGCCCGATGGCAGGAGTAAATTATTTAGCGTGATCTCGAGATTAGAGAGGTATTTGATATGGCCGACATGGTGAGTGAGCATTTGTGGTATAAACTGCTTGATTGCTGTTAATTGCATGTGACATGGCGTGATTATGAGAGGTCAAATAGCTGCTGCAAGGCAACATCTATTCTGCCTCGTCTACCATGTACCGACTTTGCCTTGTTTTCCATGTGTTAGGGGACAATATTAGCCTTGTGTAAATTGGCTTTTTGAGCAGCAAGCTGTTTCACTGTTGAGGTGATGCTCCCCCACCTTCTCGCTCCACATAATTATCGACACGTAGTACTTCTCGCTAAGAATTATGAATTATTAGAAAAATGAAAAGCTGCAGTGCGTGTGCTAAAGCTGGGGTTTGATCAATGCTTTGCTGTCACACCAAAGACTCAGTGCAAATGAGAACAAATGCCTGTTTGTTGTTTCCATGCACTCCCGCTGACCACTCGGTGTTTGATTTAGCTTGTTTGCTCATTCAGGGGGTACAGTGCAAATGGCAAATACGTCTGCTGTCGCGCACGTCTCATGTGAATTAGCCACATTGACCGGAGGTTGGGATGAATCTAAGCCTCCGTGTGTCTGTTGTTTGTTTTTGATGAGTGTGCTGTATCTAGCCTATGCAAATGCAAATGCATATGCAGAGGCGCTGGGAATAACTAGGGGTATAGCTACACCCGGCACTCTTCTCATTAATACTAAATATATCCTTTTAGTGCCAATGAACTCGAAGTGAACCACACTATTACATCAGCAGCTGACTGAGATGGGCATTGGCCGTGGCTGGTGGGCGCTGGCCAGTGAGAGAGCACTCTTTAGCTGTGCTTAACCGAATGGGGAACAGTATTCTCTCAATCTGGTGGAGCAGATGGACTCAGTGTGTGGCACTCCGAAAGCTCCAACTCCAGACCCCGATCGCCTCACTAATGAATTACTATGAACTAATAACTTGGAAAACAGTGTAAACATACACACTTTAGCTTGTTTGTTTATCTGCCCTTCCTTTCAAGCCGTCCTGCACTTCTGCTTCGGGTCTTGGCTCCTGTTGGGTGCCCTGTGCATGCCAGTGCTCTTGGATGGAGCTTCAGGCACCGTCAACCTCTTAACAGACCAATCAGCTTTTCACAAACACCCCGACTGGGCCTGATTGGCCTCCGAGGTGCGATATGTGGGCCAAGACTCTGCACGCTTGACCGATAGTTAAATAAACACACACTCATAGACACGCATACACTCTCATACCGCTTTATTATATATCGGTGGTCTCTGCCAGTTCAAACACTTAGAATATATGAATACATTAACTTGCCCGTACTAAAATACAGAAACATCTGAGGCACTCCTCAAGGCCAGCTGTAGTCCAGGCTTAATTACAGGCCAGCTTCAGGCCTGTGGTGTATTAGTCGAGTGAAGCCAGGGGTGTCAGCTGTCAGGTAGTATAGAGCAGATTGTAGACCTGTATCAGTATGCTGCTCAGCCATGAAGGGTGCAAGCTTGTCTTGCTAACATGGCCACAATAGAAAAATATACATTGTCCCACCCAATCTCCAGAACTGAGCCCCATTGAAAACCTCTGGAATGTGATCAGAAGACAGATGGACAGTCACAAGCCATCAAACCAAGCCAAGCTGTTTGAATGTTTGTGCCAGGAGTGGCATAAAGTCACAGAACAACAACGTGTAAGGAGTCCATACAAAACCAGGATTACTCCACTAAATACTGGCAACTATTTTTAAGTTTAAACACTAGTAGTGGGGTTTTAAATTAATGAACTGAATATAAACTTCATTAAAACATGGCATCTCTTTTGTTGTTTTGACCAGTTGTTCATTTCCATGCCTTTTTTGAGGGATAAATATTGTCAAGTGTTTATAGAATAAAACAAAAATCATTGCTGTTTATGATTTCAATCAAAAAGGAAAAAGGTGGATTGCTCTCTCCAGGTTGGGAGGCTGTCCTTGCCTCAAGTGTGCCTCAAGTTTAAGTATCTCGGGGTCTTGTTCACAAGTGAGGGTAAGAGGGAGCGGGAGATCGACAGACGGATCGGTTCAGCACCCACAGTAATACAGGTTCTGTGCCGGTCTGTCTTGGTGAAGAGAGAGTTGAGTCAGAAGGCAAAGCTCTCTGTTTACCCGTCGGTTTACGTTCCAACCCTCACCTATGGTCATGAGCTTTGGGTAATGACCGAAAGAATGAGATCGCGAAAACAGGCGGCTGAAATGAGTTTTCTTCGTAAGGTGTCTGGGCTCACTCTTAGAGGTAGGGTGAAGAGTTCGGACATCCGAGAAGGGCTCGGAGTAGAGCCGCTGCTCCTCCACGTCGAGAGGAGCCAGTTGAGGTGGTTCGGGCACCTGGTAAGGATGCCTCCTGGGCGCCTCCTGTCCAGTTGGGAGGAGACCCCGGGGAAGACCTAGGACATGCTGGAGAGATTACATCTCTCAGCTGGCCTGGGAATGCCTTGGAATCCTCCCTTATGAGCTGGAAGAGGTGGCTGGGGAGAGGGACGTCTGGTCTTCTTTGCTTGGGTTGTTACACCCACGACCCGAACACGGATAAGCGGAAGATGTTGGATGGATGGATGGATGGATGGAAGGTGAACTGACATATGTTTCATGCACACGTAAAGTGCCATATGTCAAGCCTTTTTGTGTTTCACTGTTGATCAGTTTGGCTGAAAGCTCAGGAAATCTGGAATCTCAAATTATATAGAAATTACATTTAGGCTAAAGCTGCTTTCACACCTACATTGTTTGGTCTGGACTTTCTGACTTTTCAGTTTGATCCAAACCAAAATAGCAGGTGTGAAAGGGGCCGCGAACCACAACCATGGTCCACGGTCAAGAAGCAAAATTTGTCCAACCAAAAGAGGTGGTCTTGGTCCAGATCTACTGAACCATGGTCCGGTTTGTGTACAGTGTGAAAACACTTTTCTAGAAGGTTTGGACTTTCGGACCAAATACAGGAAGTTGACGCAGGCATTTAACAACATTAAACAACAATAACAGAAGAAAAATAACCAGAACAGCAGCAGAAATGAGCCGTGGTAGCACATGGAGTGATGAGGAGACGACATGTTTAATAATTTTGGTCTTATGAACATGTGAAAAGTCAGCTTTAAAAACTCACAAAAATACAGAAACATGCAGCTAATTTTCTGAGAGGATGAGAGAGAAAGGAGATGACAGAGCAACCTAAACTAAAAAAAAGTATATAAAAGTATCAGATGCACGTCCTTCTATAAACCAATTAGTGTCGAGTGTAGGAAGATGCACAGCACATAAGTGATGATGACAGGACGTAGGCATGTCATACTAAAAGTCTTTGGCGCACTCGCAAAAGTGCAGTGTGAAAATAAACCTAACCGGGTCAAATATATACAAAGTAACACACACATGAACCTTGTTTCAGACCGTACTCTTCAAACAGTATCAACATTCAAACTAAAAATGTTTGAAATACATTTTTTAAAACTTTTTGGAGATGCACTAGTGTATATGTGAACAGCACCGCCAACAACATTAGACAGATGTACTAAAACCACTGGGTGTATTTCATTTTTGGAGACTAGTAATTATAAGAGGTAGAGTCATAATTTAATGGTCACCTGAGGGGTGCATTTAAAGTCTAAATTTGGATACTGAAGACAAAAATCACTGAAGTTGTAACGCAATCTCCCAAAAGCACACAAAGATTTTTGTTTAAGCTGCACTCTTTTTTCATTGCACATGTGGCCATGTAGCGATGGGGATTGATTTCTAATTTGAGCTCGAATCGTCTCGCACAGTACGCTGCACAAAGGCCCAGTCCATGAGTGACTGTTCTGTGTAGTCAGCAGGCCTCGATCCAGTACAGTGTCACTTTCAATCTCTCCTGTGTCTGCTTTAAGAACAGCCCTGTCCCTGCTCTGGGCTGCGGGGAATAGAGAACATTGGGAGTATAGGTGTATGGTCCAGAGTATTTGAATGTTTGCTAATGTTTTGTTGTACATATATTTTAATGCACTTATTTAAAGCCAGTCTTCTCTCAATTAGTAGTGCTTTTTTTAGATCATGAAAATATTTGTTCTCGTGCTGACCTTTAGCTGTCTTTGCTGCTTCTATACCAGGGCAAGATCATTGATTTTGCCAAACAGCCATAAATCACCCACTTTTGCCCTTTCTGTCTCCCTCCAATCCGTCTCTCCTTCTCTTTCTGCCACAGAAAACCCCAGAGAGTCGTGCTTTGAGCCGGGCCTCGTCCGCAACGGAACTCGCATCGGCACTGAGCTGAAACTGGGCTCCACGGTCACCTACTACTGTGATAATGGCTACACTCTGGAGGGAGACTCCACTCTCACCTGCATCATGGGGTCAGACAGCAAGCCCAGCTGGAACAAACCAAAGCCTGTGTGCATAGGTACAAACATTACAGCCAGTAAAGTAAATACAGTAATACAAAATACAATGCAAATAAAAAAAGTTAAGCCAAAAAGGTAAATGTTATTGATTTCAGTAACATGTACATTTTTCAGTCAGTTTAAACACACAAATCCAATATAAAATGTATTATTATTATTATTATTATTATTATTATTATTATTATTATTATTATTATTAATAATAATAGTAATAATAATAATAATAATAATAATAATAATAATATTATTATTATTATTATTATTATTATTATTATTAAAATTATTATTATTTTAGTAGTAGTATTAGTTCCTAGGTTTAGTAGGGTTTAGGGTCTAGAGGGGTATAAAGACCCCAAGCACTGAGGTGTCCCCAGACATCTGGACATATGTAGTTACACAAGCATAGCATATTACAGTGATTTTATAGACTGGGCTGTCTTTACATTCCTGAAAACAGTGATTTACAACTTTTCAATTATGATTCCAAAGTCTTAAAGGCTCTTTTTTTTATAATATTACATAAAATATGAAAATAGATTTATGTCAGCAAGGTAGTAGATGGGGCTGTCATGAGCACTATTCCCTCAGAGAGAGGCACATCTCTGCAGACTAACCTGCAGAGACACTTTGAAAACATTGCAATTTCACTTCAGCAAATACTGGAGACATCCACAGGAGCAGCTCAGCAATCGGACAAGGAAAGTAATTTAAGATCAGCAGAATGAAGGAGCACTGCAGAGGAGATGGGGAGACAGAAAATTAGTGTGAAATACTCTCTCTCTCTCTCTCTCTCTCTCTCTCTCTCTCTCTCTCTCTCTCTCAGCTCTGTGTGGTGGTCAATACTCTGGACTGGAGGGAGTAGTTCTGTCCCCTGGTTATCCTGGAAACTACAGCAGTGGGAGGACGTGTCTCTACTCAGTGACTGTGCCTAAGGATTACGGTACACAGAAAAAACCTCCAAGCTACATGTTACATGTGTCTACCTGCACCAGTGTGCCTCTGTCATGTACTTTCTAGTTAAGCCACGTTACTGAATAGACAGAACAGGACTGGACTGTTGTGTCCGTGACCACATAGAGTTTAGCTTTACCTTCTCTTTACACTGTAGTGCAGAGGTGTCAGAATCTCCTGGTTGTTTCCTTCTTAAATCAAGTTAGAAATGTTAGAAAAACTCCACTTCTCATCTCTTCTCAGCACTATACTGGCATTTCAGTGCTGTATGCACTGAAGAAGGATGGTTGTGACTGAAATGTCTGTATCTCATATTTGTCTATCTCACTCAAGAGCTCAAGAGCCTAAACAATCCATCATGCTCTTTATCTTACTCATGAGTTCTTCATCAGACATTTTTGTGACAAGCCTAATAGGTTGGCAGTGTTATGTGAGTGTTCTCATTGTTACGTTTTTTGTGTTGCATTTTTTAAAAGTAATTTTAATTGTATTATTTTTTATTTTATTTTATTTTAATAATGTTTTAAAAAATACTCAGATATGTGTGGACAAGACCTAAGTCTGTTGTTACACATAAACTGTGACCTCCTACTAGGGCTGCAAATCTTTGGGAATCGAACAAATCGATCCAAAATCGATTCTTGGGGTCACAAATCGATTTTTTTCTGATTCTTTCAAATCGAAACGAAATACGTTACTTTACCGTTGCAATCTCTGCAAATCGCATGAGTCACGTCCAGCCCTTTCTTACCCAGGTCGGGTTGACGGTAAAATCCAAAGTGTTTCCAAATGGTTGCTTTTAAAGCACGTCTGTTCATAGCCCATGCTACTTCCTTGTTTTGCCTAGCACTACGGTGGCTGAGAAGGCACATCCGCACCCGCAAAAAAAATCTATTTTTTGAAAACGAGAATCAATTCTGAATCGATGAATGTGAGAAAGGCAATTCAAGCTCGAAGCGATTTTTTCCTGCACCCCTACCTCCTACATATTATGACCTTTATGACGCACATGGAGGTGCACTGAGCTTCTAAAAGTTATGTGATTAAACTGTAGAAATGTCAATAAAAAAGTTCTACAGTAATTCTACTTTGGCTCAAATAAGCATGCAAAGCAGTTAGAAACAGTCAGTACCATAAGAATCAGTTTTCAAACTCTGGATAAGTTTATTTTTAGTGGATGAGCTCATGTAGAGAGAGGACATAAGCTACTTGACATTCATATGAAGCCCAACTGATACAACTTAAACTAAAAGTAGTGAAATGGAGGAGTTTTGAGAGTTGAATTAGTGTTAATCTGAATTTTTTTTTCTATTGAGCCATCACCTCAGTGTAGCCACTCTGTCAGCTGCCATTATTAAAAAGTCCTCTTAGAACATGCCTTTGAGACACAACTGGTAATGTATGCCTAGTTTTAAGAGGCGAGGAAAATTCTATGCAAAGCTGGCCACCAATATGGAATAAGTAATCAGCTATGCTTTTAATATCTCCACCTATTTTTTATGCAGACATCCCAGGTTATCCTCCCTCAAATACATATGTATAAGAGAGAGAAATTCACTTTGCATTTTTTATTTAGCCATATATAGTGCAGGTTTATATTCAGTTTGTGCCAGTCTGTCCTCGCAAGGCATGTTGGGTATATCAGTTAATTAAACCAGTGTTAGGGTTAGATTTTGGGTTGATAATGTGAGCAATTACAAAGCATCTAATGTGGACCATCCAGTAGTAACAGTAAACATCACATTTGCTCAACATTCCAGTATGAAACCCTTCAGAATATGGCATATCTCTGCTTTTCCTTCTCTCTTTGTCTATTGAAGAGGGTTAATGAGAAATAAGTGTTTGCTGGAGGGCTTGTGATTATGGTCATCCCTCATTTCACCCCAGCAGGTGCTTCTTGACCACAGGATGCTGTTGTCTGATCCATAAAAGGTGGAGGTCGTTTGGGCGATTTGGAGGGCCCTGCAGCGTCACAGCATCGCCCGATTCAAAGCTGTAACATATTTCTCTGGGCAGAGTCGAGCACTGTGGAAATAGAGATAATTAAGGCCCATATTTTCATAGGCGCAGTCTAATGACTTTGAACCACAGGGAGATGCTGAGTGCTTTGTCATGTGGAACTACAGAACTGGCTTCTTTTGTGTGGTTTACATTTGGAGAATCGCGTTTCTGAACATCAGAGTATGAAGAGGAGACACAGGTGGTTCTGTGTGATTAGGCACCACTTGTTCTGGTGACACAGTCGTTTACAGAGTCATTCTTCATGCTGTCTGTTTATGAGCCTCTGTGTCAAAATGTCATCTTTTGATTTTTATCATTTTTATTTCTCTTTTCTCCACAGTGGTATTTAGCCAGTTCGCCTTCTTCCAGACAGCTCTGAATGATGTGGTGGAGGTGTACGATGGGCCTACGCAACACGCCCGTGTATTGAGTTCACTTTCTGGGGCTCACTCAGGTCAGTACACCCTCTGATCTGTGACATACGAGCCACGGCTTACTCATTTCTACTCCCTAAGTTAGTCATCTCGGTGTGACCTAGTCGGATAGTTGATTTGACAATCACTGGGTCCAAAACTGCGCCTTGTTCACTATTTTGTGCCATATTTTGAAGTGTCCACCATGTTGTAATGGTGTCTGAAAACAGAATTTTCAGTGCATTCAAATAATTCAAAAATGCACACATAAACAGTGCACAATGGATGTACTCTAGCTGATAGTGGATACCCATAATGCACCGCGTTGTTTGGATTTAATATTCATTTGCAACTTCTCTGAGGAGCAAAGCAGCATGAGGTAGTGTATCATGTACTACCATCCCACATTCTGTTCCTTATAATAGTTTTCTATAAAATCTAAAATTTTCCAATGTAGAGATTTGGGAACTATTCTGGTTATAGCTTATGACTCTTCACATTGTGATTAAATTATAATAATTGCTGATTTAACCCCCTGGATTTTGTGCTCCCGCCAATGGCATATAAACATAATTTTCCAAAAGCACTTATATAACTATGCAAGATGTTATCCTAGAAACAAAACTAAACATACCCTGGAAACCTTTCAAATATTGAATCAAAATATATTTTTAGATTCCTGCAGAGGAGCTTAAACAAGCATAGACATGTTTGTGAGAATGAGTCAAATAGTTGTGCATATTTTCCCGCCAAAAGACGCAATCTGTCATTCATATGATAATGACATGGTAATTCCAGACATTCCATTGATGGGTTCCAGCTGCCTGGAACTTGTTTAATGTGAATTTAACAAAGACCTTTCACCTGATTGTTCACACCCATCTCATTAATATTCATTGTAGGGTTAGTGGCTGAGGAAAAGACAGTGTCACCTCACATTTCTTAAGCTTTAGAAATAAAACCACATACAATTAAACCATTAACTGTAGTGACCGCTCAGAGCCAACACCTCTGTTTATTCAGTTCTGAGCTCAAAAGTCTTGGCTAGACATGTTTGATAATAACCTGAAACTATTATGCTAACAAACAAACATTTTACTGAATATTACCCTGATTACAGTGGATTCTAGCCTTCCAAAATAGATTAATATACATTGCTGCTTTGATGCTTTTTCCACCTTTTAATGGGAACATAAGGTTGAGGCTTTAGAGACAGAAATAGTAACTGTATTCATGAGATGGAGTTCCAAAGTGATATACACTTGCTTTCATAACACAGTGAAAGTCTGTAATGTTTTTATATTGACCCCCCTGCAGTTTTAACTAGTTGAGTGGGGCCTTTTAAACTTGCCTTTCTGTGTCTCCAGCTGTTTAGCAGCAGCACTAAATGCATCCAGATGATTCTGCCTTAATTATCAGGATGAGCTGTAGCCGAGAGGAGGAAAACACTGAGTTTCTGTAGTCAACATAACTTAATGACTCATAGAGGCAGAGTTAAACAGGCAGATTAATGCAGAGTTAAACAGTTTTGACTTAGGAAAAAAGAAGTCAGGCAAAAGCCTTGTTAGCATCAACTCTGACGCATTTTAATAACCCCATAGTGACAAACAACACACGCTCAGGCACTGTGGTGGCTGCTGACGCAGTGCATCAGAGCGTTCTTCCTTCAGGGCTTCCACGTTGTCCCTTGTGACACATCCCCTGTGTGCACACTGCAGTTTTCTTTCTGAATTCAATTCTGTCGGTTGTTGCTGTTTACTGGAGAGTCTCCTACACTACCTCGGATGGGCCTTTATGGTCAGACATAAATGAAATTCAATGAAGTGTTTATAGAGGAAAGAATACGTAGTCTAAAGTGTTGCTGTAATGCTTTGCGCCTCTGTGTATATTTTAAATATGACACACATTGGCAGTCAGCAGAACAGGGATAAAGGAGCTTGAGAAGATATTCAGATATAAATGCTTTGTCTCAAATCAAAGACCATCTTTTCTGTGCTTCTTTCTGGGTATGAACACTGGACAATAAAAGTAGGTCTCGAACAATACAAGATGCTTTTGAACTTTGGTTTTAGTGAAGACTATTAAGAGTTTCTTGGGCAGCAGAGAAAACAAACAATTGCACGCCTTGACTAATTCAATCTCACTCAAAACGCAAATAGCCAAACTGAATCTGTCTTATTTTGGACATGTGAAGATCCAGTTTATTGGAAAAGACAATTACAGTGGCATGCTAAGGTTTGATGTGCTCAAAATCTCAGTTACTGTGAATCGTTTAATGAGTAGAAGATGAATTGATCCCCGAAGGTTTAAGATGAAACATTCTTTTCAACATTTACAGTTTTTTTGTACAGTTTTAGTATGAAAAATGGAAAGGGACACCATACAAACATTTGGCCACCCCAAGAGATTTCAGCTCTCAGAAGATAACCTTTACCAAGGTCTCAGACCTTAATTAGCTTGTTAGGACTATGGCTTGCTCACAGTCATTATTAGGAAAGGCCAGCTGATGCAAATTTTAAAGCTGTATAAATTCTCGAACTCCTCAAACCTTGTCTCAACAACCAGCAGCCATGGGTTCCTATAAGCAGCTGCCCAGCACTATGCAAATGAAAATAATCAGTGTTCACAAAGTAGGAGAAGGCTGTAAGAAGATAGCAAAACATTGTCTTGTAGTTTTGATGGATACAATCAAATTAATCCTGAAGAAGTCTGAAAATCCAATCAGAAGATAGAAGAAACTATGAATATGGTAATTGTTGTTACATTGGAGTCATATGGTAAATATTACATTGGAGAAAACTACCAAAGACTGGTCACTGTAGTGGTAGAGTGGTTCTCCATTGAGTTAATAGATACCTGCTTGTCCAGTGTTTCTTCTGAAATCAAGAATGTTTGTTCCTGTATCTTGTAATAACAGCATCTACACTTTTGGAAAGGCTTTAAACTTGATGGCTTTGAGTAATGAAAGTGTTAGAGATGTCAGGTTCTGGTGTTGGATGATCACATACTCCAACACAACTTAAGCCAAAGGTGTTAGATAGAGCTCCATCAAACATTTCAGAGAACACAGTTCCATTGTGTCTTCAGCTCAGTGCTGGGGTTTATGTCAATGGTATAAATGGTAGACTAGACTGATATACTGATGTGGTTAGAGCATCCCATTACTGCTGTATGTTTTTCTTAATACTGTTGGATATAGTGTAGGTTTTCATGCACACCACATCAACAGTAAAATATGAAATACTGTGGTTCTAAGTGAATGGACAATTCAGGAAGGAGCTGTCATCTAAGATTGCATCACCATCTGTTCATTTTAGTCCTTCACACTTAGGATTATAGTGCGGCTCCAGCATTGCGGCTGTGCTGGTAATAATAGCATGGCTGAAATAAGCTGCAGGTGTAAATAAATCAGCAGTCAGGGTTTCCCCACGCCTCGCCCTGGTCTGGATTATTAGCTGTCATTCTGACAGCTGCCCACAGAGGTCTGCTCTAATAACTACCCAGCATGCCACAGGCTCAGGTGGCAGTGTTGATGTAACCCAATGCATGCCGCAGCCATGCAAACAGTATAATGTATCTCATTGCTGGTCACTGCATGAATTTGCCAGAGCTGTATCCTAGTTTTGCAAAAATAAATAAATAAATAAATAAATGCTTAGTTGAGCCCCATGAGTAAAATCACATCCCCTCTACAGCTCCTCCCCTCAATCCACTGTGTATATATATGCACAATGAAACACACGGCATAGGTTGAATAATGAGATCCGTAGGGGAGTTTACCTGAAGAGATGTAGGAGGGGATACAGTAAATACCTGACTGCAAGGAAAAAAACCATAACACATAAATGACTTCAAGGAGATTTTCCCCTGGCAATGCAAAGTAGATTGATTCTGTTATTTCACCAATTTATGAGCTTGTCAAATTAACACTTGAAAGAGAGGTCTTTAATGATATCAAGAAATAGTATTGATTATATTAATAATCTATATTGTATTCAATGTTTTATATATATATATATATCACAGTCTACATTTTTGGGAAAAAAAATTAATAAAATAATTTTTTTTTTTTTTTTTTTAAATTATATATATTTATTTATTTATATTTATATATATATTGAGAATTATATCAATGTTAGTCAAGCCTCACGTCTTGTATTTGTGACTCAAGTCCTCTATTTTTAGATTTAAAGAGGATCTTTGTTTTT
>BRDA01082579.1:2041-13220 GCA_036984385.1 Crenuchus spilurus | reverse complement strand
CTGTCCCCAGACGTCTGTTGAGTGTTGTAAGAAAAAGAGGGGATACCACACAGTGGTAAAAATGGCCTTGTCCCAACTTTTTTGGGATTTGTTAAAGCCATGAAATTTTGAAACATATTTTTCCCTTAAAATGATACATTCTCTCAGTTTAAACTTTTGTTCTGTGATTTGTGTTCTATTCTGAATAAAATATTAGATGTTGGCACTTCCACATCATTGCATTCAGTTTTTATTCACAATTTGTTTAGTGTCCCAACTTTTTTGGAATCCGGTTTGTATTTTTAATTCTTCACAATAGGCACCTCTTGCTTAGATGGCAGCTTTCTTGGTATTTTCTCAGTCAGCTTTATGATGTAGTCACCTGGAATGACTTTCAGTTAACAGCTGTGTCTTGTCAAGAGTTCATGACTTGCATTTCTTGCCTCTTAATGTGTTTGAGACATCAGTTCTGCGTCTACTTTGAATAATCTAAAATCTAAAACTTATTTTGGTTTGTTTAACACTTTTAAGTTTGCTACATGATTCCTTATGTGTTCCTTCATAGTCTGGATGACTTCAGTATTCATTTACAATGTAGGGAAAAAAATATATAAATGAAAACATTGAGCAAGAAGGTGTGTCTTAACGTTTGACTGGTACTGTGGATATAATACTACACAGTGCATTATTACACATATACATTTCTAAATCATGTCGATATATGGCTTCTTATTTGCATCATACAGTTTTAATGTGCATATGTGGATTGCACAGCAAACACACACAATGATTTCTGGCACTGTTCCTCAGCCCACGCAGTGATTTTCAGTACAGAACCATTCCTGTGCCCTCTGAAGGCCCAAAGATCACAAGCACTGGCCTTGTTCCTTGTCAACATGGATTTCTCCAAATTCTCTGAATCTTTTCATGTTTTTATGACTTAGTTGCAAATTCCTCCTCCAGCTGTTTTTTTATTAGTATCACTTATTGTCCAGCCTTTTGTTTTTCCTGTCCCAACTTTTTGAAATAATATTAAATATGTAGAAAATATCATTTTAAATAAATGTGTCCAAGCTTACAGCCATACGACTGTATACATTCATAATTCCCACTTTATTATCAAAGCTATACAGCAGATTAAAACATTTCTATGGTTTTATTTTTAATTGTTTAATTTAATTGTATTGTTTGTTAAATTTCAATGTTCTGTGCATCATTATTCTAGTTTTCTTCATCTGAGATTTAGGTCATTGTATTGTTTTTGATGAATATACAAACAAAAAAGATGCAATAAAATTGTATTTCTTCCCAATGATTGCATGGCTTTCCAATGATATTTGATACAGATTACTTATATTATTATTCTAGCTACATGTTTCCTCTCAAAAAGGTAAGGCAAGGTTTATGCCAGTATCCACACTAGCAAGGTAAATTGCAAGTTGGCAACACTGATTCTTTATATTTTATAATACATAGCATTTAACAAAAGCTCAGGTCTTAAAAAAAGACTGCCTTCACAAAAAATCACAAGAGATTAGTGAAACTAACCGTGATGAAGTACAGGCCTCATCATATACAACGCACATCATACCATAACTCTGCAACAGCACCTTACCTAATAGTGTGCTATTGGACCGTGGCATATTAAGCCTCTGTTCGCTGAGCACATCTGTGTTCCCTAGATTGTAAAGCCAGGGGGTGCTTACATAAGCCTGATTCTTTGGAAATGTACAGTGAATTTGCTGGAGTTATAATACAGCCAGTGTAGCCTGGATCACATGAGCTCCTTGCCTGGACAGCTTCTGCTCAAAGTCAGAGAATTAGCCTTTACCAATTCATTAATCACAGCATTTAATTATAGGTGACTGAGTTACCGTCATACTACGGCAGTGACACAAGCCAAAAAGCATGACGTGGGGGGAAGAGTGATAGAAACCAGTCTTCCAGACTTCCATTATGCATTACAGCATCACTATGATTACTCTTTTGACAATTAGGTTCATTAAGCTACATTCCAGACCCACCAAGTGTGCAGTGCAGACTTTGGAAGATGCCAAGTTAATAGAAACGTCCACTCGCTTTGACTCTGTGATATGTATTTTCATCTTAAATGAAGGAGCCTTATGTTAAACCACTTTGGAGGCAAATTGTTAAGAAGAAAAAAAGAGACCTCTCGGAAGCAATTAGCTGTGTCTACTCCTCATTTACAGCTGAGTGTAATTGCTCCCTTAATTAGACTTACAGCCCTGCCATAGAGTAGTATGAGCAACTCATCTGTGTTCATGACTGCAGGTTAGCACACTTTTCATGTCCAAATGACTCAGATCTGCATCTAATGGTGTACTACAAATGTAAAAACGTGTTAAGAAGGACAACACACATGTACACATTCAAACACAAGCATCCTTCATACATTTATCTCACATACAGTATATTATTTATACAGTGGCATTCAAACGTTTGAGCATCTGTGGTCAAAGTTTGTTACTGTGAATAGTTAAATAAGTACAAATCTCCAAAATGTTAAAAATGAAACAGTACTTTTAACATTTTCAGAATAAAAAAGGGCATATCATGCACTAATTTTGGCAACCCAAGAGATTTCAGCTCTCAGGTAACTTTTATTAAGATCTCCAATTAGTCTGTTATGGCTTTGGACAATAATCTTTAGAAAAGTGATGCAAATATTAAAAGCCTCAGCAGTGCTCCTCTAAGCAGCTGCTAAGCACTCTAAACATTAAAATAATTGATGTCCACAAAGCAGGAGAAGGCTTTAAGAGGATAGCAAAGAAGTTTCAGGTAGTCATTTCCTCAGACTGTAACATATGTAAAAAAATAGTAGGAACAGTGTTAGTCAAAATTAGGTCTAAAAGACCAAGAAAATGTAGATGATGTAGATGTATGTATGATTGCTAAAATGTCAAAACAAAATGTATAGGAAATAAGGCTGGACTAAAAAGAACACCTCTTCAACTGTTAAGCACGGTGATGGATTGATGAAGCTTGGGAATAATTAATGAATACAAAAGAATGAAGAATAATTAAGTCTGGAGACTGTGCTGTCACTCCATGTTTTCAAGCTGACCATCTTGTTTTTTTCCTGAGGTAGTTCTGGCAGAACTTGGACTTTTGTTTTGGGTCATTATCTTGCTGTAGGATGAACCTTTGACCAACTATGCATACTAGAAACATTCTAAAATGTTCTAAAACTGTTCTAAAACTATACATGGTCAGAAATGAATTTTACTTATACACTGAATATGGGTCTTCAGACAGCAAGTGACTCTGTCATTAGGATATTTAAGAGACGTTCATTCTACCATTTAGATGCCAGGACAGAGAAAAGTCTGGATGTTAGTCTTCCATGCACTTTTAAGGATGGTGGGTCAAGCCGAGGCGTGCTTGAAGCTTGAAGGGATCTGTTTATGTATAGTTTTGACCATTGCCATCAAGTATGGAGGAGCTGGTCCATTCTTGGTCTTGTAGTCCAACATTAGGGTTTTGAATCTGATGGGCAGCTACAGGCAGCCAGTGAAGAGAGCCCAGAAGAGGAGATATATGATTGAATTTTAGAACATTGAAAACGAGTCAGGCTGCAGCATTCTGGATCAATTACAGTATAGGGAGGCAGGCCAGGAAGAAGTTGCTGTAATCAAGTCTAGAAATGACAAGGCACCTTTAAATATATCGAATGTGTCAACCATTCATACTTACTTATGCAGAAAAAAGTCTTACATATGTATATAAGTTAACAAAATCCAAAAAACAAAAATGTGTTATAGAGTTTGACTTAGAGGTTTTTTTTTAGTTTTTTTTTAGGACTATTGTGTTGATTCTGATATTGTAGGATTGCCCTGTTTATCACTGTTTTTGTTCCAATTACTCAAACTCACAATGTAGAAACCTTATCAGGCAGTTATTATTGAGAGTAAACACAGACGTGAAGAAGTGGTACTTCTTTGGTTCCTCAGATCTACTTTAGAACCATCAGAACATTTTCAGTAAAAATAACTTTCCCTCCCACTTAATCGACTGAAGTGATTTGCCAAGTGAACAATCATTTGAGCTCAATTGAAAGTAATCTTATCAACTAATAACACAAAGCTGACAGACGAGGCCCCTGATTATAGGCTGTCTAGTTGATGGCATTTACATTTATCAGGGCTGACTCGTAGGCGAGAGCAACATTGCGCTGAAGCGCTGCTCAAGAGCTCGAGAGACACCCAAAACTTGCACTGCTGACAGCAAAGCTCAGCGCTTTTGCTTTTTTTTCTCCTCTGAGTTTTCTCTAAATATAGCTGGGCATGCTCTGCTCAATCAGAGGCCAAGGGAAGAGGAGCCCTTGAAAACCTACAAAGCAGAGTTAATTACAACAGAGCAGAATCTGCATATTCAAGGGGACCTCCGCTAAAGATGTGGGTTTCAGGGGGTAATTAACTGAATACAGCGTAATTACAGCTGTCTTGCACTGTTCCCTCTGCTGTGCCAGGCTGTGTCTGGCAGTGACATCACTCCCTACCCTACCAGTGATTAGGCTTGGTACCTCTGCCCCTCAACCTCTTACCAGCTTCATAGCAAAACAGCACGTTCCCTAAAGCCTTGGGTACATGACTTTTAAAGATTATAAACAGACTGGGTATCTTACACTTTCCCGCAAAATGACTAGAGATCATACATTACACCACTTCAACCTCTTACTGAACCGAACCGAAAACATGCCATTTTGTTTGTTGTGCACATGCCATGTTATGTCTCCACTCCAGCAACGTAATGTCTTGTCATTACACAGCCCTGCTTGCTCATTGCCAGTCTAATTACATTTGGTATATGTTTTCTCATGTCTCACAGTCAATATAATGTCACCAAGCATTTGTAGTGTCACGTCATGTTTTTGTCATGTTCTTTATTTCACAGCCATAGTCAAGTTTTGTTTTCTTAGCCACAGTTCTTGAGATTCGAAATAAAGCCTTGTTTTGGAAACCCCCACTGCATCCATCTCCTTCTGCTACTGCTCACTGACAATAATCGTAGCATTATAGCATTACTATTGTATTACTATGGTACTCCTATCATGGTAATGCCTAAAAACCATGATTCTACCATGATGGTTTTAACATGGTAAAAGTACCAGTACCATGGTACTTATCACTCTGGAGTTGCCTCTCCCACCGGCGGCATATTAACAAAATTCTGCAAAAACACTTATATAACTCTGTGAGATTTTATCCTAGAAACAAAATAAACATACTCCAGAAACTTTAAAGGTTCTACTTTTCAAATATATGCAACTTGAATCAAAATATAATTTGAGATTTTTGTGAGAGGAGCTTAAATAAGCAGAGACACGCCTGTCAGGGTGACTCAGACAGCTGTGCATATTTTCCCGCCAAAAGGCGCCCTGTCATTCATATGATAATGATATGGTAATTCTAGACATTTCATTGGTGGGTTCCATCGACCTGTCTGTGGAATGTTGACAAACAAAGGCCTCTCACCTGAGATGAACCTGAACAATATTCCTCTTCTGAATGTTTCACACATTTCTCATGAACATTCTATGTAGAGTTAGTAGATGAGTAAAACAGCATGTCACCTCACATTTGTTAAGCTTTAGAAAGTAAACCACCTACAATTTCTAAAAACTGTCATGCTCAGTGTGTAGCCAACACCTCTGTTTATTCAGTTCTGAGCTCAAAAGTCTGAAATGTTTACAGTGTGTTTTTTTCCCAATATATCAGCACATCTGAAAATAGGTTTAGAGTTTAGAGCAGATCTAATCAAAAAACAGTGGTAACCCTATTTACGAGCATCCCTACTAATGAGTATTCCAGGTCGAGATCTCTGAATATTTTTGTTCCAGGTAACGAGTAATATTCCAGCTAACGAGTAGCGTAATTTCTTCAATTATGCCAAACCACTAGGGGCGCTGTGGTCATAGCATCTCCTCTACCGTAGAAGAAGAGGTCAGTCAATACAAAGTGAAAGTGCCTGTTGAAAGCGACGCTAAGCTAGCAAAAGGTAGTGAACAAGAAAGTTAGATAAATTTTACTTTTACTATTCATATGATAAGTGTAACCATGCAGCCGCCAGCCTACACAAGCACTGTCGGTCTCCCTCTCATTAGCAGCCAGCCTACACGAGCGTCGTCGTCACGTTTATTTTTTAAAAAACCCATATAAACACATTATTTTGCATATTAAAGTATACTGTATATTGGCCGGCTGACACGGATTAATCAGTTTTACATGTATTCTTATGGGGAAAATGCATCCAGCTAACGAGCAAACCAGCTAACGAGCTCAGCTCCTGCACGGATTAAACTCGTAAGTAGGGTTACCACTGTATAGATTTATGACACTCTTACTGGTTTGACACTGTTGTTGCTGAGTTTGTGCTGAACAAATGCCTGTGTAAAACTCCAGAAGGTTAATAATACAAAAGCATTTTAATATGGTCGAGTCAAACTTCATGATATATTTTATAGTACCATGGTAACACCAACAGACGCTATGGTAGTACCATAGCATATATAGAGTGTAAAGGGTATAGACTGTAAAGGGAGTTGGAGGTAACATCACATTTTGGCAGCTACCCTATGTGGCTAAAATCAGGGTAAATTCATGTAACCTCAGCTTAACAAAAGGGAACCCACAAATCCTCCCAGTCCTCCAGGGCTGTTTATTTAAAGTTTGATTGCTGCAGGGCAAAGAGCTGTTCTGTTCAACCTTCAGTACAAAGGTTCAGATTTCACTAGAACTCTCTTTGTAATGGGATGCGCTGAATGACGGCCAGTCCTGCTTTAAATCAGTGCGCACTACATCATGACATACATGACATATTTTAACTTTCCAAAAGTTTCAAGCATGTCAGGGGCAAAGTGCCAGACCTCAAATGCTTTGAAAACACAAAGATTGCATGTAACCCTGGAAAACACATGCTACTTAGCTTACACCCCTCGCTTCAGGAGGCCAAGGAGCGTAGCAGCAAGCTCAGGCTGGAGTCGCTAATAATCACTGTTGTGCGTTTGTTTATGGATGTGTTTGGGAATCCATGTCTCGAGGCATTGCAGATTTGACTCCCTGCAGAGGACGGGCCTGTTGTTGGACAAACATTAGACCCTCTCTCCGGTCAGTCAACAGCTATGCTTTTCGACAGGGAGGAGATTACCAGTATTTATCTTCATTACCATATTAGCTGACTTCCCCCTCACCACAACCCAGGAGAGGATACTGCTGTGATAGTCTGCAAATACAACACAACAGCTTCACCTTGACTTCTGTTCTCATTGAGAGGTGAAGTGTAAAATGAGCTGAAGCTCTCTTATTTCTCATAATTCAGTTATTAGTGAACGCACATTACATTGTTCATGTTTTATGCATCAAAAACAGTCACAATTAATTTTTACATGACCAGTTACCAATCGGTATTGAAGCTCATCTTGATATTTTGATCATTTAAGACTGATATACACTACGGCTCAAATGTTTGGGGCTTCTTGACAATGTGTGTGATGCAACAAACTTTGACTTTTACCCATCCGTACAGTGAAACACAGTGAACATGTACCCAAAGCGGTGGGCAGCCTGAGAGCAGTTGGGGGTTAGGTGCTTTGCACTCAGGCACTTGTGTCATGACCTGCCTGAGGATCGAACCGGCAACCTTCTGGTCACAAGACCTGGTCCCTTCCACTGGTTATGTTTTGGAGACTCTGATAAAATCCTTAAATGCTGCTGCTCCAGATACTCAGCCTTCTATGGCAGACTGTGGTAAGACAGTGTCACCACGTTTTAGCTCAGTTTTGGTGTCTCCCACCAGTCACTGTGTGTTTATAAACTGTTTAGTCACAAGGCATCATGTGACATAGTAATATTGTGGATATTAGACTGTAAACAATCTAAATTTTGCATTTCACTTAGAAATCAAGGTCCTAGACTCTGGAGGAAGAGTGGAGAGAATTGATCGGCCAACCAACTCATGAGCAATATGCCATACTGATCAACATCAACCAATTAAGCACAGTAATATAGTTTGGGCACTGCAGGCAGCTACTGGAACAGGAAATGGGCATCTCCATAAAGCTTATCAGTAGATGGAAGCATAAAGTGTTCTAAAATCTCCTGATAGACGGCTGTGTTGACTTTTGACTTAAACACAGTGGACCAACACCAGCAGATGACATGGAACCTCAAACCATCACAGAAACTGCACACTGGACTTCAGACAGCTTGGATTGTGTGTCTCAGACTCTAGGAGCTGATTTACAAATGAAATGTAAAAAGAGGACTTTGTACTGAGTAACAGTCCAGTTCTGGTTCTGCTTAGTCCAGGTAAGACACTTCTGATGTTGTCTCTGGTTCAGGAGTGTTGATATTAGGAATGTGGCAGCTGTAGCTCTGAGTATTTATACTGTTTATAGTCTTTTATTCAAATTTTCTAATAAACTGAGATTCTGTATTTCTGATGTTTATGAGCTATGTGGGTCACTTTTGGCTGAGAAATAGCACTGCTGGACCACTGTCAGCATAGCAAACTGCTTGTGAGCCAAATGTGGCCCTTATATTGAAAATATACATTTGGTCCACATGTACATTAACAGATGTGTCCACTTCTGGCAGAGATATAGCAGTGTTACCTACATTTGGCTGATACGTGGCCCTAATCTGGTGTATATGTGGCCCACATTTTGCAACCGGAAGCGGTCCACCCAAGTGCCATCATTCCATGTGGCAAGTGGGCCAAATGAAATGGGGGATGAGGGCCAGAATAATTTTGTTATTTGGGAGGACAGAGAAAAAAAATGTAAAAAAAGAATTGAGACATGTCACTTTATCTGTAATGAATATTAAACAGTTTATGCTTTTGAATTAAATTATGGACAAATTTTCATTTTCATGATATTCTCATTTTTTGATGTATGAGTGTGGGGATAAATGATCTTTTGCAAAATAGTTGTTTACATGTAAGGAGGCACTTTGTGACAGAATTCACATTGAAAACACATTTGAAATGGCTTGCATATAAAATGCTGTAAATGATTGTGGTGGTTCAGTACAACACAGAGCCAAGGACAGATATACACACAACAGCCACATCAAAGCCTTTCTGCATTGTTTATACCATCCTGGGCCTGGAATTCAGTTTGGAGATGTTTGACTGGAGGGTGGAGATGCACTGACTGCTCTGGATAAGATTCCAGTCAACTTGAGCTCTACAGAGATCCTAGATACAGTGCAATTTTTCTGGGAAACTGAGTGGAATAAATATAAGTGGCAATGTGCTGCATGCATGATTGAAAAAGGCTTGACTGGCGGCAAATCCCCCCATGTCAAACCTCCATAGTTACTTAATTCTGAAGAAGAAAGTGAATAAAGTATATGTGAAGTGTGTTAGACAACTCTGACTGAGCTCAGCGGTGCAGTGTGTCAAGAGTGCAAGGACAAGGTAGCTTAAATTCATACTCCAGCAAATGCTAGACGGGGTATTCTACATATCAGAATATCATGACCACCAACCTAATAATGGGAATAACCCCCTTGGCTTAGAATGTCTCAATGATGAAGCCTTACTCCTGAGGTCATTACAGAGATCAATGGGGGCACCACTGTTATGTCGTTGGGAGGCTAAATGTACAAGAAGTCCATTCTCAGTACACCTTCACTAAAGCAGCTCTACAACATCCCACATAGTTAGTGATGCTACCATGCTTCACCTGGTACCTTATTTTCAGTCACATCACATCCTTTACCCATGATGATGGTTTTACACTCTGCTACAGCTGACTGATGTTCACTAATTTATACATGCAGCAAACACTGTCATGTGGCATCTGTGGCATCCGAGTTCATTCCAAGCCAGGGGTGGTCATAATATTCTGATATGAGTGCGTGTATTAAACAAAAATAATCTAAAATACAATCTTTAAGTAATCAGAAGTCATCTAGAGTGGTTACAGTATATGTAATAAAGTGCATTATAGAGAAACTTGGCCAGATAAATGTGTATATATATATATATATATATATATATATACACACACATTTATCTGGCCAAGTTAAATGGCCACACACAGGGGTGTGATAATGTGTACGAGTTGTCAGAGGCTCCCAGCTTATAATGGCGTTTGAAGAAGGAGAGATGAGTCAGAAGTTCCAGTGAAAATCCCTCAGGTGATTTATTAAAATGACAAACGACCCCAAAATCCCAAACAAAAACTTGACAAACACAAATCAAACGGTATTTACAATATTTACAAAACTAGACTCTGAAGTATATACACAGTGTAGAAACAGCTAACACTGAAATGCTAGACTCAATAGCAGCTTTGCTCAAATACTTCTCTTTTGTCTCTTTTTTCTAGGTCTGACTGGTTGAATGAGGAGAGTGTAGCTGAGATAAAGGTAAGAGTAATAGAACTGACCTGCTCTGCATTTCACCCCAGTTTTATACTCTTAGCCCCGCCCTGGACTGAACCAAATGAGCAATTAGCATTGCTAGGGGTAAACTCCATCAATCACATTAAAAGTGCACTTCTGGTTTTAAAAGTGTAAAAGTCATTTCTTTGGTTTCTTTGTTTCTTATGGTCCTTGTGATTATTTGACTAGCCAATACATTGATTGTAAACTGTTAGATTGTGTTAATGATAATGTCTTTTTGTCCAAGCAGGTAATTGAACTCCCCTGTTCCTGGTTCTCTCCTTAGGCACTTCCAGGCCTATATAGAGCTGAGTGATCTGCGCTCACCACTCTTAAGGAATCAGGTAAGTGAACTCTTTATGTCCATTGTCTCTTGTGTGATGGGTGTAGGGCTGGTGATGTGTTTGGATCCTTAACATCATCACAAGGGGTTAGACAATGAAACTGAAACAGCTGTCATGTTAGTGTGGGAGGTTTCATGGCTAAATTGGACCAGTCTGGTGGCCAATCTTCATTAATGTGTGGGTAGTGTGTTCTCTGTTACCTGTATTTCTCAAGTGAATGGACTAAGGAATTCTCACCACTCGCGTCTAGTGAGTCGAGATATATCCGGACCTTCACGGATTCCTCTCTTGGTCCTTGTCCCCTCAAGTTAATGGACGAACCTGTTTTTCTGTAATAGTAATTGTGTTAGATTGTCAAATGTTAGTTACATAACCGATCAGTTTATTAGTGTTCCTGGTATTCTTTGTTTCTTTGGTTTCTTTACTGAAAATGTGAAAATTTTG
>BRDA01082577.1:0-30065 GCA_036984385.1 Crenuchus spilurus | reverse complement strand
CACAATAGTGCAACATAAATTGTACAATATGTACAATATCTAACGATGTATAAAATTATATAAATATGATTAAGCCTCAAATGACAACAAGGTATGTAAAGCTTGTTGAGTACAGTATACTGTTTTAAAAGTTGTAATTTGAGGCTTAATCATACATGCAGTTTACAAAGTCTGATATTTATATAATTAGTCTGATATTTATATAATTATATACAGCTATGACATGTTCGGCATTGTAGATAACAATTATATGTTAGATATTGTGTGACTTATTGTACAACCTATGTTGTACTGTTATGTCAAAAGACTTCTTGTTGTGTTAACTGACTTACCTTCATGTTGGACTGCTCGGTTAAAATGTAGTGTGAGATGACTCCTAAGTTTACTGGTTGATGTTGGCTTATAATACTCTATGGAGCAAAACAATGATATTTGTCGCAGCATGTGTCACATCGCTCATATATCGGCAACGATCTTCCTTCTTCTATGGAAATATGCATTGCAACACATATAACCATCACAAACCTCCTTTAACATTCGCAGTTTACATGTGTTTACCGTGCATGTGCTGCGTTCGGCGTAAAACTGCTGGCGTAAATCTGTGGCTCTGCAGCTCTGCAGTCAGACCATTTGTCGTAGGGCCTGCACTGGTAGGGCAGCCTGTAGTCACGTGACTACAGGCTGCCCTACGGAGAGCGGCATCTTAAAGGAACATGAATGTAGCTGACAAAAAACACAAAACGACTTTTCTTTTCATTTTTTTAAGACACTGAAAATACCGACATGGGCAAAATGACGTTGGTTATTGTCATAAATTTCGGCATCAGTAAATCTTTGGTTTATTGCCCAGGCCTACTGGGAATCTTCTCTTTGTTTAGTATTTTGGTGTACACACTAGCCTTCATGATGCCATAAAAAAAAAAAAAAAAAAACATGGTCTACACCTGCCGAGGTCATGGACCCACATTTTAACCCTCTGGAGTCTGAGGGGTTTCAGACACTCTGATGTAGTCTGACATTCCTTGACTTTCTCCTTCATATTTCAATCAAACACAGATGAAACTATGCCCCTGCTGTGATGGTTTTGGCCAAACATGCTGAACCTGATCTGATCCAAACAAGTTTATATTTGTTTTATCTGACCAGAGAATTTGCTGCCAGTATTCATCAGGCTTTTTTTCTTGTTCTCTGGCAAACATGAGTCTTGCATTTTTGTTCTTTTCATAGTTTTTGTTCCTTTCTTTGTTTTTTCTTCCACAGAGACTTGATGCAGCTTTAAGCACACAGCTAGGCACTCACCGAAATGCCACTTTCTAATGATAAGGCTTGTGCTAAGTTGAAACACTGAAAGTCAAAAAGTCTATCAGGGTGTATATAGTTAAGTTTAATTGGAAGAGGCAACAAAGGTGTATTTAATACACTCAGTTTCCATAATAGAGACTGTAATTTCAGCATGGTCAATTTTCTTAGTTTTAACATTGTACATAACAGTATACTATTTCAAAATGTCATGTCATTTGACATTTTAGTGATTTTTCAGCAGGGTGTTGAATATCAGAAGTATCGAAATAAATAAATACAGTGGTAACCCCACTTACGAGTTTAATCCGTGCAGGAGCCGAGCTCGTTAGCTGGTTTGCTTGTTAGCTGGATGCATTTTCCATTTAAGAATGCATGTAAAACTGATTAATCAGTGTCAGCCGGCCAATATACAGTATACTTTAATATGTATATATAATGTGTTTATATGGGTTTTTTTTTTTTAAATAAACGAGACGACGACGGCGCTCGTGTAGGCTGACCGCTAAGGAGAGAGAGACTGATGGTGCTCATGTAGGCTGGCGGCTAAGGAGGACAGGAGGACGGGCGTACGTGTATGGCATGGTTACACTTATCATATGAAAAGTAAAAGTAAAATGTATCTAACTTTCTTGTTCACTACCTTTTGCTTTCTTTGCGTCACTTTCACTAGCACTTTCACTTTCACTGGACAGCGGTCAAAGGTAATGACTGATCTCTTCTTCTACGGTAGCATCTAGGGGATGCTACGACCGCGGCGCCCCTAGCAGTTGGCATACTTAAACTAATTTACGCTACTCGTTACTTGGAATTTTATTCGTTACCTGGAACAAAAATATTCAGAGATCTCGACTCGTTACCTGGAATACTTGTTAGTGGGGATGCTTGTAAGTAGGGGTACCACTGTAATTTATTTAAATACCTAATTTTGCAAATCCGTTCTATACTCTGACTCAATATTTTAAAAAATGATCTAATTTCCCCCAATGCTGGAATGGATAATCAACTCACCCTTTTGCTAGGATTCTCCTAATCACTTGTAATGTCCGTGACTTTGGGATGGTGGAGGCACATGCCTCTTCCAATGCATGTGAAGTCAGCCATCAACTTTTTGCCAGTATGTACACAAAACAAAATTTGACCTCTGCATTTAATCCAACTGTGCAGTGAAACACACACATGAGAACATGTGCCCGAAGCAGTGGGCTGCCCTATCAATGGCACCCAGGAAGCAGTTTGGGGTTAGGTGTCTTGCTGAAGGGCATTTAATTTATGACATGTCCGGGAATCGCACCAGCTATCCTCTGTGACAAAACCAGATCCCTAACCACCAGACCACAGCTACACCAAATAGATTTGTTTGTTTCATTAAGCATGGATGTACCCATTCAGAATGAAATTAACTACTGCTGCCAACGCATTCTGAAGAAAGCACAGGATCCTCAACTCTGATGGATTGGCTAACAGCCTCCTGAGCCAGCATACATTACATTTTGGTAGTTTGGTAATTTGCTGTATTTTTTGACAGCTGACGAGTTCTGTATGGATTACATTAACATTAACATTAAAGATAATAAAGAGTGTTTTTAACGTTTATAGCCAAATTGTACATTTTATATTGAGTATTGTGATACTAGGCTTGGTATCGGTATCAAAATTCTGGTATTGTGAAAACCCTTATGACGTGTGCTCACCTTTGTTACATACTGTATCAGTTTTGCTGTCAGCGATGCTGCAGACTATTCGCTTATTATCTGATGTTGACTACCATTTGAGTATCAGACATGGACTGTTGGATGCATTATCATTGGATGTGGTGATGGTGCACCTTGCAAATGCGAGGAGACATCTAAATGTTGCGGTGCGTCTACAGACTTTTGCGTAGTAACCACAGAGATAATAGGCTTTTGGAGAGGCATTCCACACCGCTGTCTTGCACAGTGACCAGGTAATGAAATTACGAGCCGCCTGGCAGGCAGGGGGAACGCTCTCAGCCGAGTGGTCCCGTGGGCCTGCTGCTGCCTCTGCTGATTTGTTTGTTTCATAAAGCATGGATGATTGCAATCTCTACATGCACCCATTCAGAATGAAATGAGGAAAAGATGAGCTCAAGAGAAGCAGAGCCGCAGCTGATAAAAGCAATGCTGAGTTGTCAATTGACAAGCTAAAATGTGATAACTTCAATTGAATTGTCCTTTTTGTGCATAAGCCAGACGGGCCTCCAAGCAGATGTGGCTTGGTGTTTGGAGTGATGAATTGCCTGAATGAGTTATCTCTATGAACCGTGAATTAGCTGGAACGATTTAGAGCTGTCAATATCAATTACATTGCTAATCAAGTCACTCATAATTATTTTAGCAGTTAATCAAGTAATCAGGCTTTTTTTAAATAGATGAAATTAAAAAATGTGGACTTAACTGAATTGCTAATATCAAAAAAGCTACTGCACTGCTACATTTTTGTCTAGCAAGGTTCAAACTTGGAAAATATTCCAAATGAATTGTTATCGAACTGGAATATTCCTCCTCTCCCAAACTTCTGGAGACTGGGAGTCGTCCTATCAGCCAGTATTTTGGTGTTTCTACATGCGGCTGTAAATGTGATTTTCCCAAAACTTTTTTCCACTCATGTACCCCCATATCATCACAGTCTGACCCCAGTTCTTCACTGTTGGGGCTGTGCATACAGTGTGTTAGTTCTGACCAAGTTTAAGCCAAATACGCTGAACCTTATCAAAGCTTAACACCATATGTGTGGTTAACTAAACACAATGTCCTTTGCACTGTCTGAGCCATCACAGAAACTCTGATTTCCATTGATAACCCTTGTGTCATTCACATTCAGTGCTAGACTGTGCACTGTCCATGGTGTCATTTTAGGATAATGAACACTATGGCTCTGGTTAATGGTACTCTGGCTCATTCTGTACCTTCTGATTACTGTTGCAATTTTTGTTAGACATTCAGATTTTTACATTCCTTTCCATGTGGAGTTATGATGCAGACATGCAGACATAGTCCATATGTCCAAAAGTTCTGGTGTTGACAGGTTGTTATAATGACATTCAAAAGACAGAACTGATGGACAGGGACCGCTGGCAGGTTTCACGGCTTCTGAATGAAAATCGCTTCACTTCCAGGCAAGAATTGCTTCTAGAAGTCAATGCAGGTCCTTCACAACTAATTTCTGACACTCCACAGGGAACTGCACACTGTGAATATATAGAGCAGAGCGGCATGCAAGAAGACTTTGGTCATGTATATTGTAGGTCACAGTTTTGAGAATGTCCTGTAGACTGGGATTTTCGCAACTGCTGGTAGACCTGCACGACTCTACACTTTGATACATCTTCAAATTCAGCTGCTTCCTCCTCACTGTAGCTTTTGGTGCCCAAATACAATCACTGCTTTTAGCCGATCATTGACATCTCCTTTGTGAAACATTTTCCACATATCGAACAAGACATTCATTGCACTGTACCACCTCTTCTGGATTGTGTTGCACCCCCTGCAGGTATTTATAGCCTGATCATCTTCATGCAACACCATCTGCAGGAGCCTGAAATTTCTATTATCTTCAACATGCAAGATGACTAATTTTGCAAAGTTAAATAGCATATGAAAGAGTTTCTTTAAAGCTATTAGACGCCTTCAAAATGGTCAGATTTGTTCAAACATCTGGACTCTAGCAGAATGCCGGAAAGTTGTTAAAATGCTAATTGCATTGCACACAGTTGCTTGAACACCTAAAGTCTATATCTGTTTGCATAGATGTTGGACAGATGTTTCAATTTGAGTGATATTTCTAAGCCAAATGTGATGAGATATTTATCATACTGTGGAAAAGGTTGCTCTTTAAAAAAGAAGGTTCTTTGAGGATTTTCAATAGTAGTAAAAGTATCTGTTATATGTAGAACTTAAAGAACCATTTGCATGCTTAAATGGCTTTTCTCTGTCATGGATGACCTGACCACTGAATTGTTTATATGTAATATCAAAATAGCTCTGCTATTGTTAGTCTTATACTGTTTCTGACCACATGTTAGTTTGTAATACCTTTCTCTGTAATATGTACAAGAAAACAGATGAAGACGTCTCACCAGAATTTCCTTAATGAGAATGTTATGCTCATGACCTTGCCTACTTTCCCTGCTTACAATATTATAAAATCTGAGAGAAAAGAGAGAGAGAGACTTTATGTAGGTGCTTTGAATGCATAATCAAGAGTTATTATTGCGGGAGCACCTGAACTTAAAGCAGTGAACCCACACAGTGACCTAACACTGATTGGAAAGAACACCAGACAACAGAAACAACAGAATCTCTTAATATTACTCAGAGTATCTTAATATTCACCAGCACTGTAATCTAGGTCACCCTCAGCAAGCGTGTCTGAATGAAAATAACAGTAACGGTGTCTTGCTTTATATTCTCACTGCTGCTGGTGACTATAGAAGTCAAGTAAATTACACTGAGTTAGCAGCTAAGGTCAAACGGATGATTTATAGATCATGTATATTTCTTTACCTCAGGCCTTTGTGGTGAGGCAGTCCAGCGCTGTGTTTTTATGGAAAGATGTGGGTGTTATTCAGTGCTGTTCTCAGAAGCACATTTATGGACGTCGCTACCTTTCTATTGTCTAGCAGGATTCTTTTCAGTACTTGAAGTCCTCGCCTGTATATTACTGAAAAGTGAATTATATGCATTATTCAGAATTTAATATCTGACATTAGGTGGGAGTAAATTGGAGCCATCAATCATCCAAGACAGTCATATTCGCTGGACTTTATGGCTGAATTTTAACAAGCGGAGCAGTCAGGCAGGATCTAAGCAGCCAATTAGCTGCTTGATGGTTTTTATAAATGACAGTAATTATATTTTTGATTTTAATCAAAGAAAATGTTTTTCTATTACCCCTGCAAGGGTTGTGTGCAGTTTCATATCAGTGGATGACCTTTGACTCGTTCAGTAAATTACCTACGTCAAAACTGTCTTGGGAACGATAAGCATTGCAATAGGGAAAATTACCGGAATAGATCCACAATTTGCAGCATCCGTGTTGGCTTTTGTCCTCCTTTGGAATAACATTACTGTATTCACATTCTCATTTTTAGTTTAAAAAAGGTTCTACATAAAACAAATGAATTCTGTAAAAACGTCATGTCAATTCATAATTTTACAGTGATGACCAAATGACACTATACTTGTCTGAAATCATCCAGATGAAAGTTAGTCACTTGATTTTTATTTTACTTTATTAAAAGCTAGAGCCAAGAGTTTGAAAATATTACACAATAAAAATAAATGTGACCAATATTACCAATGTGTTGACTCACTGAGGCCTGGACTTCACAAGACCTCTGAGGATGAGGGCTTTGTCTTTGAGTGGTCGTAATATTTTTGACTCATTAGTGAATATCCAAGCCAAAAGTCATTTTAAATTCTTTACCTCAAAGCATATTTGATTTTCGATGTAGTTGAATGTTGATGCCACTCATTTACTAAGAAAAATAATTGAGCTCTGTTATAATTCAGGGATACATGGAATTTTTTCATTAGTGAAAACACTTTCATGCTGAACAATGAAACTAACTGAAAGAGTAGCTGAAAAACACTTATTTCAGACACTCATTAAATGTTTCTTCACACCTTTGCGCGTGCTCTCGTTAAAAATGACAAGGCCACTCTTATTAGATGAAAATATGTGTGCGAAAAACTGTGATTTTGTGCTTTTCAAGGACAACACCATTTGTTCTCTTCTGAGTGTATGTCACACTGTATGACACTTTCCTGGATGATGATCATTTCTTTGTTTTACGTTAAAATATTCATGGTATTTTCTCATTTTAAATCTTTATGCATTTATGGCATTTGAGGTTGTAGATTATAATCTGAGAACCCTGTTTTATAATATTCTGGTCCTTTCTTTGTAGTAGGTTACAAACACTACACACCCTTCGCTTGAATTTTGAGTTTTGATTGTAAACTTTTGTCAGTAAAACTTCAGTTTAGCAGAATCAAAATGATCAAGCTAACAATAACTCTTAATAATAATAAGTCAAACTAACAATAACTATGCTTTGTACTGTGCAGCACAAAGCTTAGCAGTTGTTAAATTGATTAGTCTATAACTATCCATCAAGTTTTGAAGTATGCAAAAAAAAAAAAAAAAATGGAAAAAGCCCAAAATAATAATAAAAAACACCCAAATATTGTAAGCCAAAGCCAAAATGTGAAAAAGGGAGCTGGAAAAGGGTTTTCAAATGAATGATGACATATTGCACTGAAGGTATGGCATGGGCATTTCTAATCCCTTTTTAGGGTTGCTGAAGTACCCCTAATTTGAGTCCAAGCACCCATAAACATAAGATTATTTTTTTAATGTAAGTTTATATCTCATCAGCTGATTTTGTATGAAAAAAGATAAGTACATATGGTTTAAACAAAATATTTTTAAGGAAAATACAGCTATCCCCCCTCCCCCACCGCTTCACCAATGGTATAATCCACTTTGCCCAGCCTCTCTTCCTGAAGCTATTCGCTTGCACACTTGAGTGCCAGTGAGTTCAGTAAGTGATATGAATTTCTGTACTTTATCACTCAGTCAGTGCCAGCACATGATCATTAACAGCACTGAGTCACACATCACTCTGTTATTAATGTTAAGTAAGGTTTAGATAGATATCTGACTTTATGTCTAGGAGGCTAATATGTTGCACTTTGGTGGTTGTCAGTCAGGCTCTGCCTACTGTTTGAACTGGACAAAGAACATAGCTGTTGTACCTGGTAGATCCAAGACTAGTACTGTCTGTATGTGTATTAGCTCATTAATGTTATAGAATAAGAATGAAAAAAACAGAAGACAAGATGAAATAAATTATGCACACACAACTCCTAATGTGTGTGTGTGGGTGTGTGGGGGTGTGTGTGTGGCCAGCCAGTCAGACATGGATATTCAATTGTTTTTCAAGAAAAACAGTCAGGTTCAGTTGAGAGAGAAAGTTGAACGTATGTGGCTTTATTGCCCACAACAGGGATAAATAAAAAAATGTGAGTAGTCCTAAATGCTGAACTGATTTCCCTAAATAGTAAGTGATGTAGCTGTAGAATAGATCATATGAACCGGCTGAAAGCAGAGCTGTCTATATATTGTAGTAAAAATATATTTTTAGACAATGATTTCTGTTTTAGTTATTTATATTAAAGCAGAAAATAGAGAATGTTCCTGTTACTATGGGAGGAAAATGATCTAAAAATGTGTTTGTGTGTCCAGCAGTTTTATTAACATCAAATCTGCTGATAAGATGTTTAAAATGAAAGTAACACACTTGCCAGCTGTCTTATAGTTTGTGTCCGTCATATTGTCTGAATTTGTAAATGATCTTCATAATATTGATAACAGATTATTAGCATTAGTGTGTGATTTGAATCTGACACAGCAGCTCATCATAATTGATATAAATTATGTATTTGTCTTGTATTAGATTCAAATACTCATTTGTTTGTTACATGTGCCAGTTGGTTGGCAGCACAAAGAGGGAGAAAGGAGAATAGAGGAGGATGGAGAGAGAGAGAGAGGAGGAAGAAGCAGATGAGAAAGTTGAATATTAATGTTATGTTACATTACATTACATTGCATTTAGCGGACGCTTTTATACCTATGTATAGGAATGATATTTTTTGGGCGGGTGGGGGTGGGGGCGGTGTGGTTCATGGGTGTGGAGGCTGCAGGGCTACTAGACTCACTTAGCACCTCTAAAGCTCTGTTCCTAGAATCACCCCTGAAGTATTGTAATATGATGTACTATTTCATTAGTCTCATTCCTAGTGTTTGATAATACAGCATACACAGAGCAGTGAGCTGTTATGTTTACATCAAATGTTTCACCCACTACCCTATACTCCACATAAGTTCAGGATTCTCTGCAGTTCAAAAAAGTTTGACCATACTATGAGTTTTAGTGCACATCTAGATCCTGTACTATGCTAGCCTGTTTGTTATACAGCGTGAGATGGTTAAACTAACAGAAATGAGTTTATAGCTTGCCCAGCATCACTGACCAGCAAGCAAAACAGAAATAAAAAATATCACAAATACCTGTAAATACTATTCTGCTAGAGACAGCTGATAATTAAGTTTGACTGTCAGTCAGTTTGTTAGGTTGACATTACCATGTGGACCTTTGGTTGATGCATGAAACTCTTGTAAATCATCCTACATTGTCAAACTGCATGACATTTGTGCTGTGTGCAACTCACAGCATTTAACTAAGCTCTTGAAATTGCAAACCTGTATAAAGCCATGTAAAGCCCGTGTCACTTACATTAAGAACATATTCTTCAAGGTTTGACAACAGTATTTTGCTTTCATGGAAACTTGGACCACCCATGTCCCCCAGACAGAGTCATCCAAGTGGAGAGATTCTCAGTCTATGACGAGGACAGGACTCCTGCATGAACTGGCAAGATCAAAGGTGGAGGCGTTTGCTTTTTAATCAACAACAGATGGTGCACTGAAGTCGAGGTGCTTTCCAGATCTTGTTCATGACTTTTAAATCATCAAATTTAGGTGCTTTTTCTTTTTGCATTTACCACCAGTCTTGGCCTTCTACATGCTGTTCAGTTTAATAACAATATAGACCTTCAGTTGAGCTAAAATATTTTAGGTATGACAATCACTATGTGTCAGTAATTGAGTAAATGCCACTTATTTTGATGAATAATGAAATAATTTGACCTGAAGCAGGTTTTTCCTCCATTTACCCTCAAATTTTGAAAATGCACAAACAGTAATGGAATAAGCCCAGGAAAAAAACACCCAAATGTCAAGAGACAATGTGGACAAGGTGGAAAACTTAGAATATCACTAAAGCTGAAATGGTAGAAGGGTGATGGAAAAAGATTTTTCATATAAAGGATGATGTACTGTTTTATTAGTTTCATTCTTATTGCTTGACCTACAGTATACAGTATAAACAGCAATGAACTGTTGTTACCTTTACACCAAATGTTTCACCCACTACCCTATGGTCCACAAAAAGTAAAGTTTTTACTCTTATCTAAAACCAGGGCAAGGTGCCAATCCATCACTGGACACGCACCAGGAAAATTTAGAGTAACCAGTTCACCTGACCATGTTTTAGAACTGTGGGAAGAAACCCACACAGACACAGTTAGAACACTGAAACTTGAATTCAAGACCTCAGTGCTGAGAGGCAAGCGTTCTAAACACCATGCCTTCCTATTTCATGAACATCACATAATAAATTACATTATGCATAAATTTATTTTGTGAAACATTTAATCTATTGTTTTGAATAATTATTTCATATGTAAACATTTGTGAGCTCCTGCTCCTGAGCATGTTTCTTTTACAGACAGTTAAATACTAGTTAAATTTCAAACTGTTGACAGATGCCCATGCTCTATATATTAAAATAGGCATTTTTTGACATTATATTAGACTCTATCAGCAATTCATCTATTAATATTCATGGAAGCTATGAAGTATTATACTGTATTTTCACAATTTTTCACATTTCCTCACATAATAAGTCTCACTCTGGGAAACCCCCAGTCGAGACAGTTACACATTTACTCGACATTTTTCTATTGATATTAGCTTATTAATATTCTATCATAACTAAAATAGTTAGATTTCTTTCTCAAAGCAGAAAACATTACCATTGAAAACTCAACATCATCTTGCTTGTCAATCATTGCTAATATCCAATTACTTTGCCCTATCACATCCATCGTCCACCAATCTTCATGCAAATATTTTGCAAGTATGATGCAGTAAATTATTGCAAAGCATTAAGAATGTATAGTTAATAATTTTTATAGATGTAATAAATTTCTAATTTTAATTTAAACCAGTGAAATGATTTTCATTCTTTGTGTTAGAATGCATGCAAGGCTACTTTTCTGAATGTACTGACCTTCATTATATACACTCTCATCTGGTTGAGAAAAGCCTCAACATTGTCTGAATCTGGAAGCTGTGGAAGAAACAAATAAAATATGTATATATTTAAATATGTCTTAATAAAATGCAGCACATATGGGAGATTCCCTCCTTGTAAATGTAATACACATTGCCCCAGGTACATTGTATGCATGTCTAGAAAGAAAATGTCAGATTATTTTTACTTGCATATTATCAGGTTATTTGCATACTGGAGAAATTCCTGGATTACAGCTGATACTTTACAAAAACTGTTTCACCGGAAAATGAAAGACAGGAGGAAAGAAACAGACACAGCGGACTAAGCTAATCACACATTCATTTCTTCCCGTATCCACAGTAGTAAAGCAAGTGATACATCAAGTAAAGTTACTGATTGCTGAAGCAGCAGTGGTTTGCTGGACTTCCAGCATAAATTCACGGCTAGAGCCTCATTTACATTTCATGGAGTAGCAAAGAGGTATTTGCTCCCAGGTGGTGGTAAATCAGTATGTGTTCTTTTTGTATATTACACAGTACAACAAATAGCAGTAAAGTCTCTTGGCATTTTGCACCTTTTGAAGAAGTTTTATAACTGAATTGTACTGATCTAATGAAAAACTTATGACAGCAGGGAACAAACTTTGTCAATGATGGAGGACATGGTTGTCTGCTTTTGCCTCTTGTGATCAATTATTAACAACAAAGGATTCAACAGTTGACACATGTTGGCACTCAGTAGAACCAGGATGAAGGAACTTTGAATGTAATTATGTCTTTACAAACAAAGATCTGAGTGGTCCAGACTATGATCCTCTTTGTGGATCTGCATCCTTGCAAAAGCTGGACAATGTAAAAATGAAACAGAACGAGCATGTTTTTGAACCTTGGTTTTGGTGACTTGATACTTTCAAAAACTGAATGGCAAAGAAATCAATCCTCTTTTTTCAATCAACACCCTGATAAACAAACTGAAGTGTGTAAAGCTATGTAAAGCAAATATGTAAAGCTGCTTTGTGACAACGCCCATTGTAAAAAGCGCTATATAAATAAATTTTGATTGATTGAAGTGCTCCTATTTTGGACAGAGGATAACCTGTTCATGGGAAAATATGTTTATTATGCTAGAACACTTCAAGGTGTAAGAGGAAAAGGATGACCATCAACAGATGGATGGATACAGTCATATGAATTATAAACAAGGTGTGAAAAAGCCTGAAGACCCAAACAGAGGACAGCATATTATGGAGGAAGAATGATCATATGGATGCCATGAGTCAGAATTGATGAATTGATGGCAATTGATAATAGTAATAATAGTAATTACATTTTTTAAGCATTTTCACAATTTAACATGAAACCATTTTTGCAGTTCATAACAATCAATTTGTTGCACATAATCAATAATCGTCAAGTAGCTCAAGGTCTGAGGTCTAAGGCCCATGACCTCCATTTTCTTCTGTGTTTACATATCAAAAAATTGTCAGCATTTGTTTTTACAATTTCACCATTCTATTTATCCTTTTTCAAAAATTTGACTTTTTTGTTATGTGTTTGTCTGAAATATTTAATGATATCTGTTCTGGCTGCCTTGCAATGTCAAAGCACTTTTGACTGTCTAGAATAATGCTATAGGAATGTAACTGTAAGTGAATTTCATGTATGGTCTAAACAGAATGGATGCTGCATGGTACTTTTTGCAAATTTACCAATGTTCACATACCACATCAAGCTCATTCATTTCAATTGTAACTCAGATTTCAATGATATGGGCCCTTTAACATTTTATTAGCCAATATATAAAGGTTTTTGTTTCTGTTCATAAACCACAGATTGTTCAAACAAAGCAATTAGAGTTTTAAATGCATTATGGAGCATAAAAAGTTAGTGTTGGCCTGTATTGCTCTGTCTTTGAATTTGACTTGGAAAGCATCTAAAGAACTTTCCTTCATCTGTATTGCAAATTAGCTGGCAGAAACAAAACATGTGAGAGACTTGAAACTTGAAAACCTTGAAGATCAGACTTTTGAAATCACATTCTGTTTGAAATGTTTTCAATCAGAAATACCTGTGTTAAAATATTGATCACAAATATTTCACATTAATAAAGTAATTACAAAATTGGTTTTGAATTGTTGTACATCTCCAAATGAGAACAAATTTGGAAAGTGTGGAAAATACTCATAATTTCTTACATTTACTTTGAAACGAGATAATATAATTTCAAACAAGTGATGTCAACAGGTGAATGTAATCATGATTTGGTACAAAAGCAGTTTTACATTTGAGGTGCAAAGCTGGCAAGAGGATCTCCAGTTTGTCAACAAATGTGTGAGAAAATGATTGAAATGTTTTAAAAATGTTCCTCAAATAAAGACAGAAAGGGCTTTGCATGTTTCTCCCTCTACAGTGCACATCATTAAACGATTCAAGGAATTTGGAGGAATTTCATTATTAAGTAGTCATTCATCAATAGCTGATAAAAGGGTGAAAATAACAAACCACAATTACTATGGCAAACCTTTGTCACTACAATACAGTTACCTTCACAAATGCCACTTTAAGCTTTACGATGCAAAAAATAAACCTTATGTTAACCATGTCCAGAAATGTCATCAACTTCTCTGGGCTCTGGAATAGACAATGACACTGTAGAAACCTAATATGGTCAAAGGAATCAATATTCCAGATCTTTTTTGGAAGAAATGGATACTGTGGTCCAGACCAAAGATGAAAAGGACCATCCAGACTGTAATTAGCAACAAGTATAAAAGCCAGGGTCTGAAAGCATTCAAACTTCTGAAAGGTATATTAAGATTTTAGTGCAACGTATGCTGCTTTCAAGACATTTGTTCCAGAGACACTCAAGCATTTTTTAAAAAAGACAAAATGCAAAACCACATGTTGTGCAGTTTTCCCAAACATTTGTTGACAAACTTCAGATCCTTTGCCAATCTTTACTCCACAAAGACTGAAATGCAGGAAGTTGATCAGACAAAACATTGGTTCCATGCTCTCTTCTACCACTTCTACCACTTTCTCAACTAATTTTAGAGAATATTGCTGTGTAAATCTTGACCAGAAACCTGCACATGACAATACTAAAGATTTCAGTATCAGTATTGGTGAAGTAAACTTTGTCTTGTGTCCACTCTAGTTTGAATAGAGAGCTGTTTGACAGTACTGCATTGAAGAAAGAAAGTTGGCAAAGTAAGTAACAGGAGATGAATTTCCAGCACATCTAAGGAGGGATGGTGGACACGGATCAGAGTGCAGCACTGCCCTTCATGCCGCCCAAGAGGAGGAGAAAAAGGGCACCAGAACACAGTCTGATGTCACTTTTATGGAGATATAGCCCACTGACAGGCTAAACAGAGCCTAGCGTGACTGCTAGCACACTGCTGAGGCCAGGTAGACAAGCTGCTTTGACAAGTTTGCTAGACTGTGGCCTTTGGGTGGTCAGACAGCGGCCTTGCTTTAGTCATAGTACTCAGATTTGGCCAACAGTTGAAAGAAGTGCAAGCAGAAATGAAAAGTGCAATAATCAGGATTTTGCTAGCGAGGAAAGTCAGCATATTTCTTCTTAGTTTCTTTTCTTTTGTTTGAGTGGTTGACAGTCTCTGGCCTTTCATCAGGACACTAGTTTGCAAGAATGTACATGTGAGCTTATGATTGCTATGCCTACAGAAATTGTGAAAATGAATGTGTTAACTTTTATTAACACTCTGGAGTTGGCTTTTCTGCCAGTGGCATATTAATTATTAACGATTATGCAAAAATATTTTTGTGCGATTTTATCTTAGAAACAAAATTAAATATAGTCTGGAAACCTTCAAGGGTCTTCTTTCCAAATATATGTAGCTTAAATCTAAATATATTTGTAGATTTTTGTGAGATGAGCTTAAATAAGCAGAGACACGTATGTTTGAGTGACAAAGACAGCTGCTCATATTTTCCCACAAAAGACATAAGCTGTCATTCATATGATAATGACCTGGTGATTCTGGACATTGCATTGGTGGGCTCCAGAGGCCAGGAATCTGTGGAATCTGAACTAAACAAAGACTAAAAATAAATATTCAAAGTAGGATTAGTGACTGAGGAAAAGACTGTCACCTCACATTTAAGCTTTAGAAATAAAACCACATACAATTTCTAAAAACTCTAATGTGTAGCCAACTCTAATGTGGAGCAAAAACTCCAGTGTGTAGCCAACACCTCTGTTTATCAGTCTTAGAGCTCAAAAGTCTTGGCTAGAAGTGTAGAGTGTGTTTTTTCCACAATATTTTTTGTAATAAATTTTTTTGTTTTGTTTTGTTTTTGGAAAGTTTAAGTTTAGAGTAGATTTAATCAAAATATAGATTTATGACACTCTTACTGTTTCATACTATTGTTGCAAAAGCCTGTGTAACCCTTTGGAACAAAATAATTTTAGATGGGTGTAATTTGTGGAAACATAAAGGCATGTCAGACTATATCTGAGTGTCTGACAAACCCTCAGACTCCAGGGGGTTAAACTGCATTTTTAAATAGTTTTCATAAAATTCTGTTTACTGATGGACATCACCAATTTTTTTGGGACACTCCCCATTTTTGGTGGAAATGTCCCCATTGTTAGCTGTAAATTAATAACACAAAAAGTCTTAAAAACTGGCAGCAGAGCAGATTATTCTTGTTTGGACCAACAAAGGGTTGTCTACTAACATCAACAACATGCTCACCTAGTTTTAGAGAATACTGATGCGTAAATATCCAACCAGAAGTTAGCAAGTCTCAAGAGGGTCTACATCATCACTACCTTAGAAGGCTACATTATTATCTTCTAACATGTTACTTATTTTTTCTTATTTACTTTTTCACATTGTGTTTGTTTTGGTACCAAACAACAAGATCCATCACATGTGCAGCTACCAAAATAAAAAAAAATGTTGCTCGTGGAATTATCTGTGTTAAATGTCCAGGTCTATCTCCAGTAGTCCAGCTTATTTTGGCCTTCTTTCTATTTTAATCAGATCAAGAGAAGCTCTTTACATGATCACTGATGATACGTATCAAATTTGATTACAGCACACTTAAAAACTGCATCAGCTACTAATAATAATAGCTAGATGTGGATGAGGATGTTGTGCCTGTAGTGACATTAAAATGAGCATCACTACTTTACTAGACCTTTAATAAAGTAGATTTTTAAACAAGAAACCGAGAGGAACTTTTGGAGATGACCATTTATTTAGTTTACTCGGCATTCAATGGCATGACTCTCCAAATGCCTGGCTGTGTTCTCCAGACAGGCCGTCGAGCTGTGTCAGAGCTTTCATGTCTTATCTGTGCAGGAGGAATGAAATGTCAGGCCTCCCCCACTGAGGCTGGGGCCCTGGCAGCAGCCAGCGGCCAGATATGCCATGTTTTGAGAAGTGTGGCAATTACACATTAGTCCCTCTGAACAAAAGGCGTTCATGCTGAAACATGTAGTCAGATGACGCTCGGTGTCTCCAGGCTATGCCGTTTGGTCTTGAAAGGAAATAAAGTGGCCGTGATCCACTTTTGGCAATTTTATCTGAAGGCCAACTGTATCTACTGTCCCTTTTTCTTTCTGCTTTATCAGTCTGTTCACAGAGACGGGTATTAAGCGCTGCTCTCCATTGCTGGATCCCCTTGTTCAGCTCGGCCTGCTTTGTTTATTTATTTCAGCATTGTGTGCAGGCGCTTTGGCTGGCTTCCTGCCGCATTAACTCAGGGGTGGAACTGACATTCTGCGTGGGAAGGAGAACGGCGCGCCTGCCAGACCTCTTTCCGTGAACGGGGCACTCCGACATGCATGATCTGTGGGGAAATCACTCCATCGATGTGCTCGGATAGAAGGGAGGGAGAGACAGAGCAAGTTGAGTTTCCCTCTGATCTGCTAAGCTCTCTCCATAGGGCTTTTCTGTGGCATAGACGAGGAGGGCAGGGCTGAGGCGCCGAGATCTTCTCAGTGGACAAGGACTATTCACAAAGTTGGTAAACTACTTGTGTAGCTGCAGATACAACAGCTGCAGCCTTCTAAAGTTTCAGCCCTAATGTACAATCACTGTGGAAAGGGAAAAAAGTGTGAACAATTGGAGTGTAGCACAGGTACAACACACCCATAAGCCCAAGTCACTAGTAAAAGGCTGTACAGCTCCAGGCCGGCAAGATTTCAATCTTCCTTTGCAGTTGTAACACTGCTAGAATTCCCACAGGTGTACGGTGAGTAACAGCCCTCGCAGGCAGTGAAGGTGGCCTGAACCCTGCAGTGCTCTTTCACACTGTGGGAGATATCTGACGGAAATGTCAGTCTCCTGCCAAAACCTGCTAGCTTTGGATTGAGACTTTCTAGCTTGCTGCTTCTAAGATCTGCAGCTTCAGACCTTCAGCTTCAGAGCATGCAGAGGTAGCACAATTTTTTGGCATATCAGAATAGGGCTAGGGCAGCTCTGGCCTGGTGGAGGGTATCTGGTCTTTTGACTGGAAGGTCACCGGTTCGATCCCCAGGAAGGTCATGACTGAAGTGCCCTTGAGCAAGGGCACAACTGCTCCCTGGGTGCCGTGGATAGGGCTGCCCACTGCTAGTGTGTGTGTGTGTGTGTGTTTCACTGCATGGATGGGTAAAATGTGACAGTATTTTGGGGGCCCCGAGTGTCTCAGTAGGTTAAGACGCTGACACCATGAGCAGAGGATTGGAAGTTTGAATCCCGGTCATGCCGTTTGCCATCAACAGCCGGGGCCCACAGAGAGCAAAACTGGCAGTGCTCTCTCTGGGTGAGTAGATGGCGCTCTCACTCTCCCTATCACTCACACATTACAATGTCTGCTGGCTCACGTCTACTGATTGGTCCATTCCAAACTAGAGACCCTGCACTTTCCTCCAAGCGTGTTGGTTCCCCAGGGACAGTGTATCAAGCGGTAGTTTGAAAAGAGGCGGTGGCTGTATCGCATGCAGCGGAGGAGGCGTGTGCATGTCTTTGCCCTCCCAGAGTCAGGGACAGTGCAAAGTGTTGGGAAGAGCCACTAATGGGTTTGGTTAATTGGCGACTACCACATTGGGAAAGAGGGAAAATTGTCAAAAAAATAAATGTGACAGTATTTAACTGTGTCATGTTAAATTACATAACCGTGTGACATAATGTACTTTGCAGAGCATATAAATATTGTCAATACATTTATCAGTGGTTCTCCCTGGTATCATAGTATCATATGTACATATTTTTCCATTGGTGATGTGTCCTAAACAACACTGACTAGTCTGTGAACCTTAAAGATTTGGTTTTGAGTTGGACAGATGTTTTGGTGATGTACGTAATAAATTAAAGATGCCAAACTTGTGTAAACATGGTAAACATGGAAAATTTAATCTTGTACATATTTGAGAAACTAATTTCTTAAAGAATCCTTATACATATATATGGCTAAGTCACAAGCCAATTTAATAACAGTTAATATGATTAGTTTGGATTAATTCGCTTCCTGGTAAAAAACAAGTGGCTCTAAACTGCATTCTCAGTACTAGGGCTGCAATCCTGATATCATGGCATGTCCTGAAATTATAGGACAATAGAACTTTTTGCTGGCTCTCCAGGTCTACAGATGGAGGATGTTTATTTCTAATGGCAGAGGCGGTCCACCAGTGGGAGTATGGAGAAGAGTGCCCAGGCTCAATCAGTTCCCCTTTTGCAGGCCTGCCAAACCCATGTCCGTGGCAGGCTAGAGCTACTAAAAGGGGTGTTTGCTGTTAAAAGCCAAGTGCTGATGAGTCAGAGGCACACAAGCATTTACTACCAGACAGCCTTATTTATAGAGGGTACAGACAGGTCTGTCTGCACTGTCTGACAAACGCCCTGGCCTCGCTCCCTATTCTCCTCCACCTAGAATCAAGCTTTTTTCCCCCTGCCTTCAACATTCTCATCACGTTTGGTGGTTGATAGGAATCTAACAATGCAATTTAGATCATGTCCTGCAAGGACCAAGCCTAACCCCAGACACATTTGAAGGTTTGAGGTCCCTGAAAGTCTGGCCACACATTGATGAGACTAAAATGTCTACATGGGTCATTTTGAAAACATAAGAAAGATACAGTTTGCAGCTTTTAACAGCTAGATACACAGAACCCATCTCAGGCCTGTCTGACTCATGGCTCCATGCTTTCCTGTTGAGGAAGAGGCTGTGACCTGCTTTTGAACAATGTCCATTTCACCCTTATTGATGCGTCTTGGTAATTTGGTGTGCAGCATTATGATATAGCACAAGTTTGGCTATTGTTTCCCTCACTGACCTTAATTTAAAAGTCATTTAAAACAAAACTGACTTTCCTTGCTTTTTTATGTCACTAACAAATCTCCAAAACTTTACTTTTCCTAGTGCCCATTCTGTCCCTAGCCCATACAGTCCACATATAAAAAATAAGCTGCCAAAATAAATAACCTGATTCACATTTCCTGTTTTGGGATAAACCAATATACAGTAGTGCTTGAAAGTTTTTGAACCCTTTAGACCAAAATATTAGACTTGGTCATTTATTTATTGAGGAAAATGATCCAATATAACATGTTTGTGAGCGGCACAAGTATGTGAATCTCTAGGAATAGCAGTTAAGTTTGAGGGTGAAATTAGAGTCAGGTGTTTTCAATCAATGGGATGACAGTCAGGTGTGAGTGGGCACCCTGTTTTATTTAAAGAACAGGTATCTATCAAAGTCTGCACTTCACAACACATTTGTGGAAGTGTATCATGGAATGAACAAAGGAGATTTCTGAGGAAATCAGAAAAAAAGTAGTTGATGCTCATCAGGCTGGAAAAGGTTACAAAATCATCTCTAAAGAGTTTGGACTCCACCAATCCACAGTCAGACAGATTGTGTACAAACAGAGGAACGTCAAGATCACAGTTACCCTCCTCAGGAGAGATTGACCATCAAAAATCACTCCAAGAACAAGGCAGGTAAATGTCAGCAAGGTCACAAAGGACCCCAGGATAACTTCTAAGCAAGTGAAGGCCTCTCTCACATTGGCTAATGTTAATATTCATGAGTCCACAAACAGGAGAACACTGAACCACAAAGGTGTGCATGGCAAGGTTGCAAGGAGAAATCCACTGCTCTCCAAAAAGAACATTACTGCTTGTCTGCAGTTTGCTAAAGATCACACAAACAAGTTAGAAGACTATTGAAAGAATGGTTTGTGGACAGATAAGACCAAAACAGAACTTTTTGGTTTAAATGAAAAGCATCATGTTTGAAAAAAAGGAAAACACTGCATTCCAGCTTAAGAACCTTATCTGATCTGTGAAACGTGGTGGTAGTACAATGGTTTGGTCCTGTTTTGCTGCATCTGGTTCAAGATGGCTTGCCATTATTGATGGAACAATGAATCCTGAATTATATCAGAGAAGTCTAAAGGAAAATGTCAGGACATCTGTTCATGAACTGAATCTCAAAAAAAGGTTATGCAGCAAGACAACAACCCTAAACACACAAGTCGTTCTACCAAAGAATTGTTAAAGAACAGTTACTGGAAACATTTATTTGCAGTTATTGCTGCAAAGGGGGGTCACAGCAGATACTGAAAGCAAAGGTTCACAGTCTATAGGAGATTCTCCTCAGGATTGTTGCCGACAGCACAGAATATTGAATACAGGACTTCCAGTTAGAACAGAGTTAATTTATAAGTCGTAAAGGCACAGTAACAAAAGCAGCCTGTTTAAGAGATAAGAAGAATATGAATTATGATTGTTTTTAGCATATTAACCACAAATGTAAGTTCACAAACTACTTCCATTAATTTAGTTTGTAAGCAAAGTTTGACAAACTTGGTTCACAATATTCATGTATGGACACTAAGCTGCAAATCAGCACATTTTAATGCATTAATTTCATGATGTTATAAAAAAAAAAAAAAACTGGAATTGAAAAAACTGTCCACATGGACATATATACACCTATAACACTTTAGCTCCTTTTTACACATTTTTTTTACTTTATTTTACTTTATTTTAGACTTACTTGTATCCATCATGTCAAGATGTGACATTATAGACATGGTGACAAGATGGCGCGGGTGCGTGGTGACATCTCAGGTGTGCTTGTCCTTATTCTATGTGTTTGTTTGTTGCTGGCGTCAATGTTTTTCCATGGACATCAGCGATTTCTTATGATCTCGAAACTCTAATGCATATATGTGAGTGTGTGTTAACTCCATCTGATCCAGTGTTTGCATTTTGTTCACAAAACTTCTCTCCACTGTTACTGTCTATTCCTGATGAGATCTGCTGTGCTTTTACCTGTGGGCAGCAATATATCCGACGGAGGCAGAGATGTAGGAGACGTGGGAAAAGAGGAGGCTGTCTGGTCTGGCTGAAACAGTGGTGTAATCCGTGGGCATGGTTACTCTGTATACCGGGCTGGCCTGCTCTATCTGCCCGCGTGCTCAAGCAGCTTGGCCGGTCTATGGCTCAACACTCGCTGCAGGTGCAGCATGTTTGGCTGCATCCCATTTACCCCAACACTTCCTCCTGCTCTGCTACAGTGAAACCTCTCTTTAGATCCCGAGGTATCAGCACTAACAATCTATTGAGTATCTTCTGTTTGAGTCAGTTGGAGATGAAGAGCAACTCTGCTGTGAATCTGGCATTAAATAATGCTCGCTCACATTCAAACAAAACATTTCTGCTTAATGACTTCATTTCTACACATAATTTGGATTTCATGTTTATAGTGGAAATCTGGCTTAAACCTGGGGGGAACTCACAATACTCTGAGCTGTATCCTGCAGACTATGTCCGAGAATGAGTGGGCGAGGTGGGGGGCTTGCTGTTGTGTTTAAGTCTAGCTGCTCCAATGTGTCTCTGGGTGTACACAGTAAATATGTTAGTGTTAAATCAACACTATTAGAGTTAAATTAACACTGAGGGTGTCAAAATGTAACACTCCCAGTGTTAATTTAACTCTAATAGTGTTGATTTAACACTGGAAGATTTACTGTGTATATGAAAGCTTTGAGTTGCTTGCCTTTAAAGTTCTGGATGATGCACATGTGCTTGGTATTGTTTTATATCGACCACCTAAGTCATGTGGTTGCTTTTTATCATATATCAACCTTTAAGGCGCAGTATCAGACAAAAGTGACCTATTTAATTACAGTAGGTTAAAATGGTCATGTAGAAAAAAATGATGGCCATTTTTGATAACATAAATCCAAACAAATATAATAAAGATGACTCGGCGAAAAGAAGTGCAAAATACAAAATAAATAATGTCAGGTTTTGAAATATACACATGTACATGTAATATTTTATTAACTGCATAGGAAGCTTTTTTTGCATGCTAATTTTTCTTTAACGGACCAAAATGTTGAATATTGGAGCATTTCTGTCCTTTACTCATGGTTATTTCTGACACTGATTTGCCATTTTCAGATCAAGGCAACTTTTAAATAGAGTATGAATTATTGCCTCTGTTGCTGACTGCATTAGCGAGGCTCTTTTAGCCAGTTAAAGAAGCGAGACTGCATTAAGAGGCTTTAGCTTTGAAGCGGCCACAAAGGATCTTGGTTAGCGTGGAGCGTCTGATTGTGAAAGTCATAATGACTTCATAATATCCGTGATGTAGACGATTGGCAATCATCGGATCAAAGTGACGATGGTCATTTGCTAAAGTGGAGAGGGAGAGCCTTTGATACTAATGGTCCAAATACAAGCCCACACTGAGCAAACGGTCTGTTTTGCCTTTTGATGGCAATTTACCTTTGACTCTTTCAGGCCTGGCCATCAGATGATGCCTCTCCATAAAGCACTTGAGAGAACGCAGAAGCCGCAACGAATCACTTGTTGCATGAATCTGCCGAGCTCTCCCAGAGCCAGATCTCGATTGCTGTTACTAGGTGCAGCTCAGGCTGTGAAGTGCAGGCATTGTGTGTAGCATTGCAGATAATAAGCCAGTGTGATAAACAGTGCATTACATTTTAATGAGACTACAAGGGACCCTCATTTGCATACTGACATGTTGAAAGGTTTAACTCTGAGAGCACTTTTGCAGTAATGCGTTTTGTTTCTGGCATGTTTTCTGTTGCCTCAACAAATGTGTTTTTTAGTCTTGCGTTATTTTCCACATACATAACACATTTGTATTTTTAAATGTGAAATGACAAAACACTCCAGTTCTTGACTATTTAACTTTTTATGTATTTTAAACAAGGACATTGAGGCTATTGATGTAGGCTGAACATCCAGGTACTTTGTCCCTGGGTAATACACCCTCACTTTTGGATGAAAGCAGCTTCTTTAATTAAACTGGTGGTAAATATGGTTGCTGAGGGCTTTGCCAATTTAATAGCATATATTGAGAATATCATACTGATTTGCAGCTATTAGCAGCTCAAATACTATTTCAGGAAAATGGCCACTGTTATATAAAAAAACATTAACCCTGAGTGGTCAGAGGTGTCATAGACCTGATATTCACCAACCTTAATGAGTCACCAGGTGATGTTTTCCTGTCATAGGCACATCTATTTTGCTGTTCTGGTAGTTTGTTCAGTGTGACATTACTGTAAACTAATTACAGTGGTAACCCTACTTACGAGTTTAATCCATGCAGGAGCTGAGCTCGTTAGCTGGAATGCTCGTTAGCTGGATGCATTTTCCCCATAAGAATACATGTAAAACTGATTAATCCGTGTCAGCCGGCCAATATACAGTATACTTTAATATGCTAAATAATGTGTTTATATGGGTTTTTTTAAACATAAATGTGACGACGACGGTGCTCATGTAGGCTGGCGGCTACATGGTTACACTTATCATATGAAAAGTAAAAGTAAAATGTATTTGAACTTATTATGAACTTTCTTGTTCACTACCTTTTGCTACCATAGCGTCGCTTTCAACAGGCACTTTCACTTTGTATTGACTGACCTTTTCTTCTACGGTAGCATCTAGGAGATGCTATGACCGAAGCGCCCCTAGCGGTTTGGCATACTTGAAGAAATCTACGCTTCTCGTTAGCTGGAATATTACTCGTTACCTGGAACAAAAATATTCTGAGATCTCGACTCGTTACCTGGAATACTCGTTAGTAGGGATGCTCGTAAGTAGGGTTACCACTGTAGTTACATTGCTAGTATTAATATGGGTAAGTGGTATAGTAAGCCAGCACCCTTCAGTTATAAGATATGCTAAAACACAGAGTATTATATTTTTGTTATTAGACATATAAAATGTGATGCACCACATCATGAGCTACTTGTGTTTTCATTTTGGTGCTGATGCTATGTTTGTTTTCACCTCAGAGGGGGCATGTTTTTTTTTTTTGACAAAGTGGTGTATGGCCATCCTTGTCTTATTTTCACTTAATCTTTACCTATTTTTGTATTCAAAAGCTGTTCAGCAAGTTGAGGGCAACCTAAGGAGATGTACTAACTGAAGGGCAACACAACATGTTTGAGACAAGGTATGTTTAACTGCAGCACTGAATTAATTCAAGAAAAATCCTAGCTAATGGAGAACAATAGAAGAATGCTCAGCAACATTTTTAAAAGGTTCCAGGTAAGTCTGTAAGATTACAGAAATAATGATCCAGAAATGTTCTGACAACATGTGTAATGCATGGTTTGCATTACAACATTTTCAGAATGTTTCTGACTGAATGTTCTTAGTTAAAAAAAACGTTAATATTTTGGCAATGTTTTAAGTAACATAACTGACTCGTTTTTATTTATTACTGAAGTCATGACATCAGCTAGTTTGATTGTTAGAGAGGGGAGGAGTCAGCAGCTATGAGCAGGAGGATGTTCAGCACAGACAATGTAAAGTTAAGTAATGTTGCAGCAATGTTACTCAAATGTAAAAAGGTTAAATAAAAACCTTCTAGAAACTTATAGAAAACTTTTTGATATTCTAAGAACCAAATTTCAAATCAGTTTATTTGTCACACACACAATCATACGCGACTGGCAGTGAAATGCTTTGATGACTGCTCATTCACATTAGGAAAAGAAAGGTGTGTATGGGGGGTATTCAGGTGATACAAAGGACAGTAATATACAATAATTTGGCAGAGATATGGAAGAAGAGATTAATGTGCAAATATACAAACACAATATATACAAATGTATGTGGATGGTTAAAAACATGGGTGATGGGGTGTAGTGTGTATGGTAGAATGGAAGTGTGTGTATGTGTGTGTGTGTTACTATTGTTCAGAGTTCAGTGTCAAGTGTATGTGTGTATGTGTGAGTATACATAGTCTAGGGAGTGTGTGCATGTCTGTATTATTGTCCACAGTTCAGAGTTTGGATTGCCTGCGGGTAGAAGCTCTTTCTCAACCTCTCTGTGTTAGCCTTCAGGGCGTAAAATCACCTCCCTGATGGCAGCAGAGAGAAAAGTCCATTGTTGGGTTGGTTAGTGTCCATCACAACCTTTTTGGCCTTGATCAAGCAATGCTTGCTGTAGATGGTCTGCAGGTCAGGGAGCTCAGAGTTTGTTTGTTCTGCAGGGTGCTGTTTGTCAAAATTTGTAACAGTTGTAATGTTCAGAAAATGTTCTCCTAATCACAAATTGTGGGTTTCCAGTCTTAATTCTTGTGGCCTGTAACTCCTGTTTAAAAATTCCTGTACTTACAGAAAGGCATTATTGTTGGATTATGTCCCACTGAATAAGGGATAGAAAAGCCGTGCCAACTGAATTTGTTTCTGAAGATTATTTATAAACATTTCTGTGGTGTTGACTCCACAGGAGTCCTTCTGAATGTCTTGACCAGCCCTTACTCCTCTTGGTTAAACCACAGAGACTGAGGTACAAAGGCAGCTTTTCTCATGATTGCTTTTCAAGCCCGGGGTTTAAACAGGCGGATCAATTGCAGAAGGCCTGTGAGATATGAATGCACTATTTCACTGCCATGTGTCTTTGCATTGCCCAGCTGCCATTTTTACCTCTACAAGTACAAGTACAAGTCTATGAAAAGTCCTAAATAAGCCATGAGTAAGACATGATGTAATGTTTATGATTGCTCAAAAGTCTATGTTGTCATATTAATATTATTCTACAATAACTTATAGAGTGTAGAATTAAATGCTATACATTATGGTTTATAAAGACTGTAAAATGTTGACTGTAAACAACATTGTAAACTGTTTTTTTTCTAATATCACATTTCTTGACATATAATTGGACTTAATTTGATTATGGAGCATTCTGGATATTAATCTAATTTGTGATGGCTTAAAGTTTTCTCAATTGTGTTGACTTTAACTAGAGCTCTGCTCATCATCAGAAATTCTTTCATTTTTACAAATTTCAGCAAAAATAGTTTGAAATCTGTATCATGTTAGCCTCACATTAGAATTGTTGCTTAGATTTACAACAAAATAGATTTTTTATTACAGTGAGCCCAAATATTTGAATACAACTGTATAAAAACATTTATTTTATTCATTTTATTAGCTCCACTGACAATACAGATGCACTTTGTAGCTCTACAATTAAAAACTATAGTCCATCTGTTTCTCTGTATACTTTCACTCTGTTCTTCAAATGGTCAGGACCCCCAAAAGGACTACTTCAAAGCAAGTATTATTTGGGTTGTAGATCATGCTCTGATGTGGTGGTGGTGGTGTGTAAGTTTCTGTTGTGGTGGTACAAGTGGATCGAGACAACAGGTGCTGAAGTCCACTTACCTTGTAGATATAAAGTGAGAGTACCTTATCTGCTGATGCACAGTTTGTGTTTGTCATTTAGTTCGTTATTGGAGATCACAGCATGCTGTTGGCTGGAACGTTTTGGTTGGTGGACTGTTCTCAGCAGTGACACAGAGATGTTTGAAATGTTCAGCAGCTCTACTGTGTCTGAACCAACACAATACATACTAATGCCATCACATCAGTGTCACTGCAGTACTTAGAACGATCCACCAAAGAAATAATACCTGCTCTGTGGTGGTTCTGATAATTAAAGAACAGTGCAAAAGGAGGCTAAAGAAGTATACAGAGAAACAGATGGACTATAGTCTGTAATTGTAGAATTACAAAATGCTGCTGTATGATCAGTGGAGCTGATAAAATGGACAATAAGTTTAGATACAAAGAGATGGCTTTTTTGATGTATGCAATGTATTTTAAGGATATACAGTTAATTATGTGCATGAAATCTGAAAGTGTACATTGATTACTAGCTGCCTTGTTAAAAAAATCTCAATTGTACCAAGGTAGTGGACGATTTCTGTTTCCTGTGATTTTCTTCCTGACTCATTATTTTTAGGCAGGTTCCAATTTCTTTAAAGCCAAATTGGCCAGTAATTTATTTGTTTGTTTTTTCAGTCCTTTTTTAATAGCAACGGATGACAAAGACAAAAATATTGCTTGCAGCCCACATTTTCACAGTGGAGTGTAAATAATAATTTGTAATATATATGTAATCAAGACATCACCGTATTGTATCTAATTGTACATTGTTTTAATCAATCCACCTTCTCCAAACAGAGTATATAATAGACTATAGGTATATGAACACTATTGAAATGCATTGTGCATGTATGTGTTTGCTCATAGTATAATTGTCATAAAATCACAATGGAGTGCAACCAAAAAAACCGAAAACAGAACAAAAACAACAACAACAAAATAACAAGTATTGAGGGAATACTGGCTGACTTCAATTCTGGCTATTTTAAATTTTACACCCCTAAATATTATCACATGAAAAGATATTTCAGATGAAAACCATATGTCTGCTTCCTCCTGCAAATGTCAAGTGTCTTCTAATAAACATTCCAGAATAGCACATGAATTATCAGCCGAATGTGTAATAGAAGATATCTCTTAGAAACTGTGGATTCTGAAAAGGTATCATCATCTGTCTTGATGCAGAAAACCCATCTGGTGACATTTCATTTCCTCCTTTTTTTGGACATGGCTGTCATCAGGCCACATTTGGGTTTTAGTCCGACAACAGGCAGAAGACAGAAGTGATGTGTTCTGTAATTAGATCATTTGGCCATGTGCAATGAACCAAGCTTGCTTTTGAAGGTCACACAGCAAGGGACAGCCAGCGGAAGAGAATGGACAGGCAGAGGAGGTGACTGTTGGCCTGATCTCCCAATCAGCTTGAGCCTGTACCTATAGTATAGGTCCTCTTATGATATTTGTGTACTTTTCTGTACCACACACTAGTGATTTTACATTATATCTGTTTTTGTTTCAGTGGCTTTAAATGTACTATATGTAAATGAACTGTTCTGATTGGCTGCCTTGTATTGGCCCTCATTCAGAAACAAGTCTAGGCCGAAACTCTGCTTATAACTTCACCATGAATGGGTGGGGCTAAACTGCTGTGTCGATGGATACATGTAAATGCTTTGACTGGACATTTTTTGCAGCTTAGTTTCTATATTTGAACAATATATCTTAGAGAATGAATGGTATGTTTTGAAGTGTTAACAGTGTTTACATACTCAAAATGGAGTTTTCCTTGATATAGGGTAATGATTTGGTACATGATGTAATCCTCTATAAGTCAAGTTGGACTGTTGTTAAGGTGGAGGCGTGTACGCTGTGGAATTATCCTGGTAAATTTGCCTTTTCTTCAGATGTGTTGAAAGGCTGCTGGGTGACTTATATAACCAGGCATACTAATGTGTGAAAGGAAGATGGAGCTAGATAAACACTCTGGAAATTGCACTGTAAGTAGGTATAATTAGATTTTCTGAAAGCTTGGTGGAGGCTTGCCGTCTTGCGAGATGAGGCAAGTCATCTTTATTAAGGAAGGCACTAAGTTGGCAGGCTGGGCCGCTTCAGCCGACAAGTGTGACAGAATGCGACGGCAGCGTCCTGCGTGACCATTTGTCATGGTCTATGTGTTTTCATCGAGGGAGTGCTGCTAATGCCTTGGTTATTATTCAGAGTTTGTCTCTAATCGATACAGATGCTATAAAGGTTGTATCAATCATGAGTTTTCTTATGTATGACACTTGCTCATCTGCTGTTTCTGCTGTAATGATGCCAGTGTGGGCTACATCATGTCATCAGAGAGGTAAAAGAAAGGCTTTGTTGATCGTTACATTGCCGTTGAAAATAGACGTTATTGTTGTTGCTATTAAGTGGTTATCACATTGTCACTCAACCATTTTAATTTATTCTATCTACTATAGTTAGCTTGTATATATACAGTATCAGTGATATGTATGATAATGTGTTGGTTGTAGTGGTTATGTTTTATTTTCAAACCTCTGCTCATGCCTGTCCAGTATTATTTATAGTAATATTACACTGATTGATGTATTAGTTCCCATCCAATACTTGATTTGGTTTGTAATATTGGATATTAAATGTCATCTGATAACCTGATTTTGGTTATTCAGTACTTCACTAAGTTTAATCAAGTTTGCTGCTCATCAATTTAATAAACCCACGTGATGGCTGAGGAACATCTGAACAACAACTGCAACTTTGTTCTAAAAATTAGCTCTCAAGACCTGCTACTTTTTTCAAGACAGGACATTCTTGCTATTGATACTGTTTATTGTAATGATATCTGGTGTTTTTACAAGTTTTAAACAAATATATTATAATATTGTTTAGGTGCCTAATTCCTGTTGCATATTACTGTAAATATGTTTTTCATGTATTACAGGTATAAAATGTTTTATTGATTCTTAAGCAAATGAACATAGAAATGAACATTTTTTTCTGCAAAGAAAAAAATGGCATATTTTAATGCATACTTTCTACAAACCGGATTCCAAAAAAGTTGGGACACTAAACAAATTGTGAATAAAAACTGAATGCAATGATGTGGAGATGGCAAATATCAATATTTTA
>BRDA01082574.1:0-10705 GCA_036984385.1 Crenuchus spilurus | reverse complement strand
GCGACTTATATATGTTTTTTTCTTCTTTATTATGCATTTTATGGCTGGTGCGACTTATACTCAGGAGCGACTTATAGTCCGGAAAATACAGTAATGTATTTGTTGATGTTTTAAAGATCTCTTGACTGGACATTCTACTGTCGTCATCACTGTTTGTGTGGTTCTGTTGCTGATCGGAGGTTCAGTTCTCATCTTCTACAAACAGAGACACTACTGCACACATGGTATGTAAATGACTTCCTGTAATTAACCCATTCAGAGCTCAGGGCTCCCTCTAGTGGACAGTGTTGAGTCATTTTAGCCCAGCAGACCTAAGACTAAGTCTGAACCTGTGTGACAAACTCTAAAGATAACAAATGTAGTCAAATTAAAAATGTAAAAAGATGCTAAAGAGAGAGTGAGAGTGAGACGGAAAGAGAGAGAGAGAGAGAGAGACAGAGACGGAAAGAGAGAGAGAGACAGAAAGAAAGAGATGAGAGGGTGAGATTTCTTGGGAGACCCCACCCCTAATGTATCTCAAACTCTGTCTCTGTCTGCAGGCTCGTCCTCTCCTCAACAGAGGACTTAAATCACAATGTGAGTGAAAATGATCAGAATTTCTTATTACATTTTTTTTATTATAATATTATCTTAAGTGATCACCCAACATCCTGACCTCACACTGAATACAATCAGATCTTCACATCAACACTCCAAAATTTAGAAAGACGTACCTGGATAGTAAAGACAGTTACTCCAACAAAAGCAGGACAAATTCGTTTTAGTACCTGTGATTCAATAGGAAACAATGAAAAAGCAATGTCCCAATGATTTTGTCCATATACTGTACATGTACAGATGTTTTTGGGAGATCTGCTAAGCTATGTGGGGTTTGCTCGTCTCATTTCAGGATGTCAGTGGTCCGCATGGAGATCTATAAGACATCAACATGAGTCCAGTCCACCAAAGATATGACCAATCAGATTTAATCTACAAAAACCTGAACCTCAACACCACCCAAGAAGATTCTGTTTATGAGGAATTAAATACAAACACCAATCAGTCAGATTTACTCCATAAGACCCTGTAGTTTATAGACTAATATCTCCTATTCTATTGATTAATAGTGTTTATTGAGGTTGTTTATGGACTAATATCTCCTATTCTAGTGATTAATAGTGTTTATTGAGGTTGTTTATGGACTAATATCTCCTATTCTAGTGATTAATGGTGTTTATTGAGGTTGTTTATGTAATACACAATATCAGTTGTTTTTTATAGATCTGCAGATTATAGCAGAATTTGAGTAGAAAGAAGAGAGTTTGGATTTTTTACTTTATTTTTATAGTATTTCTTTTAGAAAATATCTACGAATTGTATTTTTACTATTTTTGTCATGGTGTTGTAATTTTAATGGCTAGCAGATATTATCTCAGTTTAATAAACTTGTGATCAAAACATTGTTGGCTGTGAAATTAAAATGTGCACTAAAATGTGCAGAAAATATACTTTTCTTGTGAAAAGATGGTCCGTCATCTGACCATGAAGAAGTCAAAAGTCATGACAAAAGGAAAGATCACTAACTTTACTGCTGATGGAGAAAATGTGGAAATGGTGGGCAATCATGTCTACTTGGATCATTCATTAACAAAAACACATCCAGCAGAACCAGACACTCAGTAGAACAAGGATGAAGGAACCGGAGAAGATCTTCAAATGTAACCATTTGTCTCTTTAATCGAAGTTTACAATAGTCTCAGAGCTTTGGTTATTCTCTGTGGTTCTTTATCTGGACAATAAAACACAGGACAGAAAGAATATTGATGCTTTAGAACTTTGGTGTTGGAGACTTCTGAGAGAACCTTGGACAGATAAATGGATCTGTACACTTAAATACATTCATTCTGTAAGGCTAGTCAGAATGTTTTGTCTCCGACATAAAGCTTAGAGCCCACTATAATCTCTGATATCAGTTTAATTAATCACTGTGAGAGTCCATCTAAGAAGGTCACTCTGACCCCTTCGGATGGCGACAGAAAAGGCTGACCTTGATTGGACAATGAAACATCACCCGATATGTCCCATTTGGGCTTAAACACTTCAAATCATATTGGCTAGTCTAGCTCAGGATGGCCGTGATTGAGGCATCCTGTAGTCAAATTCTTCTCCAACAGGGAAACTTTCCTTTTAGAATTTGCTGTTAGCCTGACTTCACTACAGCGTGATTTGAACCTGTTTTTACTCTTTTCTCAACTCATCCTCTTTAAACCATAAAAAGAGCTTTTTGACAAGTTTGTCCAGCTAATAAACTGAAAAAGAAGCTCAAATTCGACTCTTTGTCCAGTTTTATTCATCAAACAGGTATATTCTTACACCCAGCACCTGATCAGGGTTGCGTTAGTCCCTTTCTCCCTCAACAGGCGCAACACAGGGCATTACAGACCTGGCCAAGCGCAGTACAGGGCAGCCTATGAGCTCAGTGCTTCTAAAAACAAAAAGCTGGTGAGTGTATGAAGCTCTGATCTCTGTGACACTAAAGAATATCTACAGGCCAAGGCGCACCACTCATTCCATATTAAACATAAAACACGTTTTGTTGATTGTGTAAGTTAAAATCAGTACAGATAATAGACCTCTTTTCATTTGCTAAATATTGAAAAAATGCAAATTGTGGCCTTTAATGTTTTTAACGAATAGAAACTGTGCAGGACATATTTTAATGTGTTGCTTGCAGAGGTGAACTTACATCTTATTTCATTTAGTACAGTGGGGGAAAAAGTATTTGGTCAGCCACTGATTGTGCAAGTTGTCCTACTTAGAAAGACAAGAGAGGTCTGTAATTTTCATCATAGGTTCACTTCAACTATGAGAGACAAATGAGAAAAAAAATCCAGGAAATCACATTGTAAGATTTTTACAGAATTTATTTGTAAATTATGGTGGAAAATAAGTATTTGGTCAATAAACAACCAGTGAGAATTCTGGCTTTTACAGACCTGTTAGTTCTTCTTTAAGAAGCCTCCTATTCTGCACTAATTACTTGTATTAATTGCACCTGTTTGAACTTATGATGTCCGTTTTGTCTATAAAAGGCAACTGTCCACACTCTCAATCAAGTCACACTCCAAAGAGCTTTCTAAGGACAACAGGGACAAAATTTTAGACCTGCACAAGGCTGGGATGGGCTACAGGACAATAGGCAAGCAGCTTGGTGAGAAGGCAACAACTTTTGGCACAATTATTAGAAACTGGAAAAAACACAAGATGACTGTCTGGGGCTCCATGCAAGATCTCACTTCATGGGGTAAGGATGATTCTGAGAAAGCTCAGGAGTCAGCCCTGAACTATACAGGAGGACTTGATCAATGACCTGAAGAGAGCTGGGACTACAGTCTCAAAGAGAACCATTAGTAACACACTATGCCATCATGGTTCAAAATCATGCAGGGCATTCAAGGTCCACCTGCTCATGCCAGCACATGTCCAGGCCCATTTCAAGTTCGCCAGTGACCAGAGGAGGCATGGGAGAAGGTCAGATGAGACCAAAATAGAGCTTTTTGGTACTCAAGTCCACTCGCCATGTTTGGAGGAAAAAGAATGCTGAGTTGAATCCCAAGAACACCAGACCTACTGTTAAGCATGGGGGTGGAAACATCATGCTTTGGGGCTGTTTTTCTGCAAAGAGGACAGCACGACTGATCCGTGTTAAGGGAAGAATGAACGGGGCCATGTATCGTGAGATTGTAAGCCAAAACCTCCTTCCATCTGTAAGCGCATTGAACATGAAACGTGGCTGGGCCTTACAGCATGAAAATTATCCCAAATTCGCTGCTCAAGCAGTGAAGGAGTGGCTCCGTAAAGGTCCTGGAGTGGCCTAGACAATTTGTGGAGGGAGCTGAAAGTTCGTTTTGCCCAGCAACAGCCCCAAAACATCACTGCTGTAGAGGAGATTTTCATGGAGGAATGAGCCAAAATACCAGCTACAGTGTGCAAACCTGGTGAAGACTTACAGGAAATGTTTAACCTCTGTCATTACCATGTTACAAAGTATTGAGTTGAACTTTTGTTATTGACCAAATACTTATTTTCCACCATAATTTACAAATAAACTCTTTAAAAATCCTACAATGTGATTTCCTGGATTATTTTCTCATTTGTCTCTCATAGTTGAAATGTACCTATGATGAAAATTACAGACCTCTCTCATCTTTAAATAGGAGAACTTGAACAATCAGTGGCTGACCAAATACTTTTTCCCCCACTGTACATCAGTGTGTTATATAACCAGGAGTCTACAATCATTTACACACAACTACATATACATGGCCAAAATATCACTTAAAGCATTGAACACACCAGTAACACAATGCCTTCTTACAACAGTTGAGACACTTATCATGCATGTAGAATTTCTCGTTAACACTGGATGGATGTAATGATACAATAATACTGTAGATTAATGGGTTACAGACAGAATGATGGAATACTCAGTGGGGAGCTCAAACAATGGCCTAGAACAATAGTTCCTATTCTTTTTCTGCAGATAAGAATATTTTGACCCCCATACCCATCCCCCGCACAGATGCATGTCTTTTGTTTCCTAAACGCCACTAGAATTTATTTTTAAACAAAGACACTTATACAAAACTGAAGTGTCTTACTGAGCAAAACAAAATAAAGTGACATCTATAAGAATCACTGGCATGGAGGCCTAAACTGAGCAATGTAATGATGGATGTCATTGTCGTCATTGTTGTGGATGTGTTCTGCATTGCAGAAGGAAATGGGATCTGACCACACCTCTTATTTCACAGCAAGGCCTGATGGCTGTCACGTACAGAGGTTTTATTCAGGGTCTTTGAACTGTGAGATCAGCATCTTTTTAGAGGAAGAAGGTAATGAAGTTGCCCTCAAGGTTCATAACAACAAATTCATCATGTAAGATGCGTACCTCAGTGACATGTTTCAGGACCTCAATGAGCTCAATCTGAAGATGCACTGCGTTTGTCTCGCCTCCCCTCCAAATACACATTTCTGCCTCTCCTGCCTGCAGTCCTAACATGAATCAGATTAAATATATAAAGTACATTAAATTTACTTACATATTTATTAAAACAGTATTATTTATGTTATAATGAAGTACAGAGGGGCCGTGGACAGCTCACCTTTCCTCCCGCAAACACCTGCTGTCAGGTGAACTGGAGATGCTGAAACTGCCTCCTCGGTGTGTGTGTGTGTGTGTGTGTGTACTCTCCACAGTTGAAACTGGCTGATCATCTACAGGCTCTGTCATCTCACAGTGACACACACTTCATGTTCACGTGAGGCTCCGCCAATATTTTTAATGAGTTTATGACTTTCTTCCTTTTTGATTAGCTGTTTATGTTCATTATGCAGGTAATCATTGCATGATTATTATCATTTTCTAGATTATTTATTCATTTGCGGGATTTTTCAACACGTACATGAGGTCCCACTCCTGCATCGCCTGGACTGATTGACCGCCCGCTTCCGCCAAAAACAACTAAATTTAGTCCTGCACCACAAGATATTGTTACGGGTCCCGCGAGTGCAGACTTCTAATGCAAGGCACCAACACACACCTTCAACAGATTAAGTCACAACATTCACAAAACAAATAAAGAGTGTTTTCAGACACACAACACACTGTGGTCTCTCCTCACTACTCACCGGTATATGGTGAACCCAAGTCATAAAACTCAACTTAAGTTCAACAACCAAAACTGCTGTTCTAATCAGTTTATTCAGTAAATCAGGGTTGTCGTAGTCCAAGAACACTCGAGTAGGTTGCATGCTTTCATTTCTTCATGCTAGGTCACATATGCTAATGAGAAGTGCATTGACATTGTGTTTTCTTTCCTGTAAGTTTGATTTATACTAAAGAAAGAGGAAACCACAGCAGAGCCACACCAACAAGAAGAGCCACACAGATGACTACAAGTCCTTAAAGCTCCCATCATTTCAGTCTACAAAAAGAAAAGTAGGTTTGAATTTCTTGTGAACTTCAGTCCAGAATGAAGATCCTCTTCATCCTCACCCTGTACCTGATCTCAGGTAAGATCACCTTGTTATTCAGTCCTAACATGTCAGATAGTCCACCGTAACATAACAGCAGGGTTATGGTCAAGAACAGAAGACATAAATGAATCAAATTCAGATGAGCGACACGCAAGCCAGCTGTGTAAAGTTAGTTTAATATTGGACATTCGTTTGATATTCGTAGTTCCGCTTTTCCTCATGTAACGCTCCGAAGCCGGTGTTCTGTCGAGTTGTGCTACCCATCGATACGTGCTTTCTGAAGGCACTGCGCATGCGCAGACCTACACTTTTTAATTATTTCTCGTGTTTTTTAAATAATAAATTAGGTTTTTTTGTGCATTAAACAACCTGGACACACTGTCATTGCACAGAAGTGTAAATGGAAATGAATACTAATAAATACAATAATTAGTTTTAAAAAGCTCTAATATGGTGATTCTTTTGTATTTTTACAGTTAAATACACACTAGGGTAGCACGGTTTGACAAGGTAGCATAACTCGACAGAACACCGGTCTTACTTCAGACTTTCAGCTCCGGCCCAGATAGTGAGCTTTGAGGGCAGGTGAAACACGAAGCACAGTGGTCTGTGTGGTACAGCACAACACTCTCGCTGGTTATCTCCGTTCTTATCTGGCTCTTAAAGGGACAGTGTACACATTACTCAACACTGGCTCAACAAGACACTCAACAGCTAACAAGACGCAGATTCACCAGCACAGCTACAGTTCTGAGGTGAAACAGATGAAAAAACTACAACCACAAAACTGACTGAAATTCATGTTATGATGAAGCCTGGACGCAGGATCTTAGATTTCTGTTTGCTCTGATTACAAGCTGCTACAGTTTTAGGGACCATCGCACAATTACCGGAAGAAATGTTACACAAACATCCATGTCATTAGCATTATTCATTTTATCCATTTACATGATTTAAATTCATGTTTATTTTTTTTTATGAAATATTATTAATAATGTGACATACATGTATCTTCATACACATTCATATATTTTAGTCTTTGTCATTTTTCTAACATTTGTTTTAAGTACAATTACAAAAATAATCAAAGTCTAATGTTATTAATCCTAATGATGTGAAACCAACTTATTAAAATGCAGACATATATTCACATATCCACACATACTACAAGACTTATTTTGGGTCATAGTGACATGATGTTTTTAATTAGAATATAATCAAATAAATCTATTAATCTCTCATTTGATTAAAGCTAATGATGTCAATTCAACTTAGTTATATAGAGACAAGTATTCTACACAAACAACAATGTATATTTAGGGAAATAGTGACATTATTTGTCATTTATATTTTATGTTTATAATTGTTATTTACATTTCTTCCGGTAATTGTGTGACGGTCCCTAATACTCGCTGCTGCTTGTATCCAAAGTGAACACAAAGCTAAGCTCCTGCGCCCTGGCTTCTTCATAACAAGTGAATTTTACTAAATGTTGTGGTTGTAGTTTGTTGTCTTTGTCTATTTCACCACGAGACTGTAACTGTACTGTTGATTCTGGGTTTTGTTTACTGATGAGGAAAAGCAGAAATACAAATATCAAATGAATGTACAATATTAAACTAACTTTACCGCAGTTACAAAACAGGCAACAACAGTAACTTGGCTGAGCATTTGGCCGACAAGCCCTGTGATCTCTACAAAGAGCTGAAAACTCGACTGGTTAGTAAAGATAATGGCTATGCCACAGAGCTTTCTTAAGTGGTTAAACCGGAATTGGACGTGGTTTAAGTGGGGCTTAAATCGGTACATTATTTTAAGTCTGAAATTTATATGAATTGATCAGAAGTTGCTATATGTGTTGTTTATTTGAAAACTATTTACAGAACAACCTCAATACTGAGATTCAAGTCAATGTTTTTGATCAGAAAAGTAAGAGAACTATTTACAGAACAAGTTTTTTTATAAACTCAGAATATGAATCATTTTAAATGCATGAATGAATACAATTCATGCAGTATGAAATTATGAACTACTAAGTACATGTGAACAAGAGTTTTCATACTCAACACAACTTCCTTTTTTTAATTTTATGATCAAACTGATTTTTTTTACTTTCAATTATTTATTTATTTTTACTACTTAATGTTCTTGACATTTTTTTCCACACAAAGTGAAACAATACTGAATAAGGTGTGTGTGTGTGTGTGTGTGTGTGTGTGTGTGTGTGTGTGTGTGTGTGTGAGAGCGTGCCTGTCTGTGTGTGTATGTATGTGTGACAGAGTGACTTTCTGTGCAGCCAGAGCTGTGCTCCACTCTCACACACACAGAGATGCATGTAGGAAGATTGTGAAGACAGTTAGTTACACAATGAGGATTTTCCTTCAGCACGAGCATGGATATTGACAAGTTTTACTTGTATCGTGATCATACTCATCACAAATGCTTTATCCGTACCGAATACTCATCTGAAACGAGTATCCGGCTCAACCCTAGTTGGTTCCACTAAAACTGGTGGAAATGGGGGCCAGTTCTGTGAGAAGTAGTGTGAAGAGACAGACAGACCGAGAAGGACAGAGACAGGCAGACATACAGACGGATATATAGACAGAGACCAAAAGCATACAGACATACAGACTAGGGTGACCAGACGTCCTCTTTTACCTGGACATGTACTCTTTTTGAGACTTAAAAAAAATGTCCGGGTGGAATTTCACAAATGTCCAGGATTTGTTTTACTAGCTTACATCAAATTTTGAAAAGCGTTCTGTTCACAAACTAGTCACGCCCCCCTACTCCATTTGATTCATTTGAGTGAGAAGGGGGCGTGATGAAGTAGTCTAAAACTTTCTGATTGCATGGTCTGACTGTAGAGCTACTGTTATTGGTCGATATCTTTCTCTATAAACATTTCATTGGTCAGTCTGTACTGCAGTAGTCTTTGTTTACGACAGACACAGCACATGTACCCGCATCTGGACCAGCTCTGCTGAAGCGTAAATGTAAGTTTGCGGATTAATTAAAAAAGAAATTTGCAGGTTTTCGTCTTTGTTGCAATTCATATGAAGCTGAGTGCCTGACGTGTGAAGCTGGCACTTACATGTCTGAAGCAAATAAAGGTGATAACTTTCAAGCACACACAAGTTCAGCTAAGCACACAACGGCAGTGAGGTGACGAGAGCGCATCATCTAAAATCACAGTTTTTAGTAAATCTGAGAGTACAGCTGTCACTGCAGAAGAGGTGTCTGTGCGTTTCACACGGTTAACCACCACAAAAGCTGCAGGTCACTGGACTGCACATCTGACTCATTAAGAAAGGTTTTCATAGATTCCTCAACAGCTCAAAAACTCTCAAGTCCTTCAACAATGATAGAATCAGTTGAAAATGCCATGACAGCCCAACATTCTGTTGACGTTGCTCTAAAAGCACTTCATTCCTTACTGTGGTGTGTCTATTGATGTCAGCAATCATGGAGCAGTGAAAATATTCCTTCTGCTCAGTCAGTATTTATATTTGAAGATTGGTGGTGTGCAAAGTAAATTGCTTGAAATTAAAAGAACCCCAACAAAATGATACATTTCCATGACATTCAGCACAGAATCTCATGGAAATGTATAATTTCTTTTTGATATTTACATTTGAGGCATTTAGCAGACGCTTTTATCCAAAGCGACTTACAATTGGGGGTAAGGTGCCTTGCTCAAGGGCACTTCAGTTGTGACCTGCACGGGGATTGAACCGGCGACCTTCAGGTCACCAGACCACATCCTTAACACTAGGCCACAGCTGCCCATATTTAAAATGTAAAAGAGTTCAAATAACCTTTAAGGCCAGTGTTTTTTTTGTAGTGTTGTTAAGAGCCAATAAAGCTCTTTTTCATAAGTATCAGCCATATGCCTAGTGTACAACGTTTTTTTAAATGTCTTTGTATTTGAACACTAAATACATTATAGCATCTTCAGGAGGAGGTTTGGTGACCACTCCTGTACGGGTTCTGTTTGTTGCACTTTTATACTCTAAGTATATGCCAGTAGACTGAGATCACGTGTTCCCTTCTGATTGGCAGGTCCAGTGTTCTCCTCTGATGTGATTGGCTACTCAGGAGGAGCTGTTCTTTTATTTCCTAGTCTTCAGTGGGATAAAAACAATGTCAGATACATGTGTAAGGTTGTACCAAGTGGTTGTCAGTACATAATGAAGGATCAGACAAAAAACATCAGTGTTGATGAGGGAAGATTCAGTATGTACTCAAATGTAGTCGGTAACTTTTCAGTGTTGATCAGAAATCTGACGGCACAGGACAGTGGTGTGTACAGATTTGGAGTTGGGAGCCAATCAAACGACATCAAGCTGACAGTGCAGAAAGGTGAGGAACATCTAACATATAAACCTTTAACATGTTCAGATTTAGAGCATCATGACTGAACTCATCAATGAGCTGAAGTTTGTTTGTTTATATGTCTGACAGATGCTTCTAATGGGGGAATAAAACAAGTCAACGCTCTTCTCGGAGAGACGGCCACCATCAAGTGTGACTATCCTGAAGAGTTTACACAAAACATCAAGGGCTTTATGAAATTCCACAGTGGCATTACAGAGATCATTGACAGCAGAACAGGGTCTCAGAAGGTCCAGAAAGACAGATTCTCCATCATTGATGACAGACAGTCTAAAGTTTTCAGTGTGAC